>CM033473.1:145815669-145990669 GCA_019447015.1 Hymenochirus boettgeri | reverse complement strand
ATAAAGTAAATGGCTGGCATTAGAATTATGCAGATCTTGGTGTGAATCAGAATTGAGAGATACAATAACCAGAAGAGAATGGTTCCGGTAGGGACAGTGGCTTTATGATTTCTGATTCATGCCAAGATACGTGTGATTTCGATGCCTTTTAGGAGGATACAAAACCCCTAGCAATTATCTCTTCCACTATAGAAATCACATTGTTAGCAGTGAGCTCTGCCAGAAACCCACAATTAAACAGGCTCAGGCCGGTATTTACAAATACACTCCATCTGCTCTCACAGACTATGTATGGATTTTTTCTCCTTCGTAGTATCCCAATATCCTACCTCCTGCTATGATGGCCTGACCCAGCCTCCAGCTTGGTTGAGTTATTTAGCCAGCAGCCTTACGGACACACCTCCCCAGGAGACAGTTGGATTGAAAGACTGTTTCTCCAACCAGGATAGATTTAGTTAATTACATGGTTACATGAACAGGGGACACTTTATTCTATATTCAAGTCATAGATATTTATAGCACCATGTAATACTTACTCAGAAATCTCCTTTATTGTCCTGGTAATTATATCTTTCACTGTTCCAGAATCCTCCTTATTTATTCCTTGCAACCCAATGCTAAAATATGTATCTCGTGTATAATTGTTAAACCTAGAATAGAACACATAATAAAAGTGGTTAAGTTGCAGGACTCCACATTCGGGATTAAGGTAAAAGATGTGGAAGGGCACACTCTGTAAATCCCTTTATTAGGACTTTCATTATAGTTACGGATTTAAAGGCATGTGTCTGAGACGGTCCATATTGATGAATTTCAACTGCTAGATGAATAGAAATATTTGTCTATTTTTCAGATAAAAGGACATTTCCACACTTTTACTAATTTATTACCTGCATTTGTAACCAGATATTTAATGATCAGTTCTCTATCTTTCTGGCAAAAGGTATCTTCCTCCTTTTTCTACTCAATGAGCTTTTTATAAGCTTAAGCATTTGCAGAGGAGGCAGCAGGTGAAACAGCAGTTCATCATTGGCTTTGATGTCCGTTTTTACAGCCTTGATTGGCTGTCTGCAGGGAGGGAGGGGCCAGCTTACTCTGCCAGAATGAGGACAATAATTATCCTCAAATATCTGGTTAGTAATGCAGGTAATAAAGTGCAACATATATCAGTTGGTAACTGATAATTTACCATTTTTTTGTCCAAGGAACCATTCATGGTCTTCCTTTTAAGTTTGGAATTACTAATATTGTCTACCTGTGTGATGGACTGAAGAAGAACCAGCATATAATACAATATTAACAATTTATATATTTTTAAAAGCCACTAAAGAAATTAGAATTTTACTATTTCCCAAACAAATAGGCAAAGACAAGTCTTTACATGGAGTATCATCCGCTTACCCAGTGTCAGGAGAAAAATCTGTCCCAAGATTAGCTTCTATCAGAGCTGTGTAAAATGGAGAATTTGGTCCGTCAACCATTAAAGAGGACAAGAGGCTCAGTGTAAATGCTTCAAACGAATCTGTAATTCTACCAGTAAGAACACAGAGTTTAGAAAATGGCAGAACAAGCAAGATCAATATAGTAAAGTCTGACCAATCAGAACATTCCAAGGTCTACAAAACCACATAGACAGTACATAGCCCTTACTACTAGGGGATGGGAAATGACCTGACATTCATGTTTCTCTAACATTGTCTATTTACAAGCATCTCCTTTACACAGGGGGGAAATCAATTGTGGTTCACAGTCCTGCAATTTTATTATGGAGCAAAATGTGGAAGAACATCAGAATCTTCCAATGTATATGTGGGAAGAATAAAACACATTGCAGGTACAGCTAACATTACAGATACATCTATACATCAGGCAAATATTAAATAGAAGCAACATGACTTTTTCCATCCATAGTTTCCCCCATTATTTACATTAATGACAAAGGACACATAAAACATTTACTCACTCTGAGAGCAAGAAACTAACGCTGACCATTGTTTGCTTAGCAGGATCAGAGGCAAAAGAATCCACACCACAGGTAATGCCATATTCCCTCTGCAAACAAAATAATTACTTTTATTTATATTTTAAATACAATTCTGCCCAATCTAAACCAATAGCATAGACTCTAATGGTGGAAGGAACTGTTCTGGAATACTCATTGATTGTAAAATCCACACATGAAATGTTATTGGTAATATTCAGAAGCAGAAAACAAAGATTCAGATCTTTTTAGGTCTGTCAATGAATGAACCTTTGGCCCCCCCCATTTATGACACAGATATATTGAGTGATTCAGGAAATGTGATCAAATCACTCAAAATATCGATAACATGTATGCCACCTTCATATTCAACCAATCGAAAATGGAGGTATTATCAAAAAGATTGGGCCAAGCAGAAAGTTTTCCAACAATTCCATTTTCAAGTCCCCATCTCCTGCAGACTTCAAGGGGATCGATCAGTTCTTTGAATCAGATCGATGCAGTCGTTCGGAAACCCAATCGGAAAAACATATGCCTGTGTATGGGTAGCTTAAAAGGACAGTTCAGTGGAAATGATCAATATTTGTTAAATTGTTAGTTTGTGTAATGCATACTAAGTTATTCTACATATTCTGTCCCATTTTGAAAAATCAGTTGATTTCATACCCTTTGCTGTTCTCTGCTGTTGACATTAGTGACTGACATTTTAGGGTTCTAACTGTCCTTCTTCTTCCCAGGATGCATCACATCCTTGGAATGTTCCTAACAGTAATATCTACTGATTGGCTGTTGGATGGGTCAAAGATGCTCAGATCTCTACTGAGCAACTGAATCAACCCAGGCGCTGGGTCAAGGGCAAGACCATAACGGTCTCTATTAGGGGTCCAGCAAACAGGAAGTTTCAGTTGTTTACAAACAGTAAAACCTCAATTCACGATTACCGTTAAATGATTGGAAATCATTTTATAGTTCACTATTTGCTTTATTGATTAAAGGGGCACTAAAATGTCAATAGCTGCCAGGTGGACCTTTTATTTACAGGGGAGTAGGATATAGCTCATTCATACCTCCCTGTACTCATGACTCTTGCTGGGGATTCATGCAGACTTCCACTCGGCATGTACATGTGCACCTATAGGAAAGATAGGTGGATAGCCTGAGCAGCCTGGCAATCTGCTGTTTAGAACCGTAAGTGAAGCGACATCAGAGCTGATGGAATGGAGTAAAACTTCTATTTTACATCGTATACATGTATAGGGACTACATCCAAGATGATGAAATTTAACTCCTGGAGGAAGTTTACTTTATATTGACATGACCAGAAGTTTATGACAATACCTCACATGACCTTTTTTGCATACAGTAGTAGCTGCTTGCTCGTGAAGCCCTTGTGCCGTATTAGAATAAAGGAAGTTTCATTTTTCTGAACCCTGTGTCAGTGTGATTTTTCTTGTGCATGCACTACAACTAATTAGGATGGGAGCAGATACTCTACAATCTGCAGGGAGATCTAATAAAAGTTCTTATCATTAAAAATGGTGCGACTTTTGCCCCAACCCAGGTAGGAGGCAGAGGCCTATATGGACTCTGCTAGCCTCCTGGTGGGCAGTTTTTGGGACTTTGGGGGGGGGACTACAGGAGAACCCTATGGAGCTGGGATGTTAGGTAAGGATTAAACTACACTACATTGTGGGGCCAGTAGTTGGGGGGATTATAGTTTTGGGGGTGGACATGCCCTTTAAACTGCCAGCCTGGCCTCTCCTATCCATCGGCCTAGTGGGCCATAAAAAGAAAATGGCTTTAATATGACAAAAAGTTTCTTCATCTCAGCCTTCATCTGGGGGCCATAAAAATGTATTAGCCGCAGAGGTGAACCATTCATCAGAACATCCCGTCTCAAGCTCAATCACCAGTTTGACCGTTACTGAACCTATCTTAAAAAGGACAGCCACCCCACTGTAAGGCTCAATGGCAAGAGACCAAAAGGACGGTCCAAATGACCGGTGCCCCTTGGAGCGGTGGATATCAGACAAGGTGGGTTCTTTGCAAAAATTAAATGTCTGCCTCAACTCTGGAGAGGAAAGAAAAAAAACCATGCTACGTGCTATTACAGACTTGATAGAAGCAACATTTGCTAATTGTTACACATCTTATTGGGGAGGGCACAGCCATTGTCAGGATGATTGCCCTTTTTTACTAGAGATGGCCAAACTTATGAAAGTTCGGTCTGTTTTCAAACTATATGGAAAGTTCAAGAACGGACCCATTAAAGGGTATCTCCACTCGTTTTTCTAAGTTTTCGTAATCTTCCTATGGAAGAACGGGAGGTAAAGGAGCTGTGCCTACCTTCCGTTCTTCAATAGAACACACAGGAGCCAGGAGAGAAGTAAGAACATTACCCGCTCGCTCGCTCCCCGGCGAGTAGTTCTGACAGGTCCCACGGATCTTGTCTTCCGCATGCGCGATCTAGAAGACAAGGCGCGGGGGAGCGAGCGAGCAGGTAAGTTCTTACCTTCTCTCTTGGCTCCTGTGTGTTCTATTGAAGAACGGAAGGTAAGGCACAGCTCCTTTACCTCCCGTTCTTCAATAGAACTGGATTACGAAAACTTAGAAAAACAAGTGGAGATACCCTTTAAAGTCAATGGGAGTTAAATAGTTCAAAAAGTTCGAATTAAATACAATTAAAATATCAATGGTAACTTAATGTAAATGGCTGTGGGACCTGGGGAATGGTCTGGGGAAAACATTAGAATATCCAGGACTTTCGAAAAATCAATTTTACACAAGCTCTTATGTTTCGATAATTATCCCATAAACGATACTTACTCGCGTATTAGTATAATAGACATTTTACTTGCATATTCGATAATTCGATATTTACTTGCATATTGATATAATAGACATTTTATTTGCGGATTTGATAATTCGATATTCGAAGTCCGAGTCCGTTCAAACTCGAATAGTTCGTCTTGAACTCGAGTTCGAATTCTAGTCCATCTCTATTCTTTACCCTCCTCCCCTCATCATGTGACCCCTCTCTCTTAGGGGACAACCTGTTGAAGGCAAAAGCTCTGTAACTTCTGTCTCAATGACTATTAAATCATTCGGAGGGGAAGCAATGTCCCTCTTCCTCTCTTCCTCTTCATTAAGGAGGGGAAGGAATTTTGTTTGGGCACTGACGTTTTTCTTGGGACAGGTTTTCCCCGCTCTCCCCTCTTACACCTCACCATACTCCATTCATCCTCATTTGGTGCAATCCTGAGGCCCTTCTTAGGGGATCTAACAGGAGCTATAGACCCACCACTGGACCTGGGCCTAGTGATCCTTCTTTCTATTTGGGGTATGAGAATAGATCTAAATCTTGGCGACCTGTTTTTTTCTTGGTACTATTAGCTCCAGGTTCCAGCCGCTGAGCCACAATAACAGGCTTCACAGATGCAGCTACCGCAAGCTCCACCACTACGGGCATGATGAAGCTATCTTGAGACGAAGAGATCTTTGAAACGGCACATCTACAGTGTCCACTGCTTCCCCAGGACCCGCTGTCTCCTCCATGGCCACAGCATGCTAAAAAATGGGGCATAAGGTATAAGTGTGCCAAAACTCACCACAGAGGTTATAGCAAAAGCAGTTATGGCATTCCTTTGCAGAGTGCCCCAGCTCCAGGCACAGGGCATATTTCAATTTATCACAATACACGGACAATTGTCTAAATGACCTGCACTTCCTGCACTGATGAGATTGACCAGGGTAAAAACACTATAACTTGTCCTTGCCAATGAATTCAGAATTCTTGGGATTTCCTGGGTCATGTTATATACAGTGTGCAGCTTTATGCTGCCCCTCCAGCCACCATCCCAAATCCTGCTGTCATCAACGTTTTTCTGCAGGCTGCACTGGATGGTGCCATATCTCCCAAGGCAGGTACGGAGGTCTGAGGAGTGCTCTCGTTAAAGACCTTGATGGTAACCCTGACAATCCCTAGTCGGGAAACCACCATCGCCCTGCAGCCAATCCTTAAAGTTTTATCCCTGCTGTAAGATTTCCAGAACTCATCCAGCTCCATTGGATACACAAAGCTAACAATGAATTTCCCTGGGTTTGGCCCTGAAAATGTAAAGTCAGATGCTACAAACC
Source organism: Hymenochirus boettgeri (assembly GCA_019447015.1). Lineage (NCBI taxonomy): Eukaryota > Metazoa > Chordata > Amphibia > Anura > Pipidae > Hymenochirus > Hymenochirus boettgeri. The sequence goes on along the minus strand of CM033473.1, from coordinate 145,984,551 downwards.
CCGTACCTAAAAGTTTATCAACCACAGCCTTCCTGTCTGGCGAAGAACCCTCCTCAACCCACATTGCTTCTACAAGAAACATTCCCACTGTACATATTACTGTGCAGAAGACCAGTTATAGATACAGTTGTTTGTACCGGTTATGTTATGGGTACCCCAGCAGCAGCCGCATATGATCTTCTAGGCACCCCCGAGAAGTTTCTGCATATTTGGAACATTTACAGATGATATACCATGGCATAGGAAAGATTTTTATTACTGGCAACATTGCTTGTTGAAGAGGGGGGAACAGACACAGACTTACGAGGGAGAGGCTTAGACACAGACACTGGGGCAAGTACAAAAGGAGGTTGGGGTACTGACAAGAGGAGAAGGGAGAGACGAGACAGATGGTGGGCCAGGGACGGGGTGTTGGATCTCACCATCAAAAGATGGACCCTCCATCCCACTAGCCCCAGGCTCCACCACCATCTCTCCTGATGCTGTGGATAAATCCTTGCAAGCCTGCATCATTTCTGCAACAGGGTTCACTACTTCCCCTTTATCTTTGCAAGTGTCCCCCGCACTCCTCCACAGCATATGAGGATCACCAATCTGTACTCCCTTTATCAATGGCTTGACTTTATCCTCTACAGGTTTTCCAGGGCTTACACTTCACAGACATGGGATCCAAGATGGCTGCCGATTCCCTGACAGCATGGCTTTCAGCAGCATGGAAACAGAAATCAGCAGGTGAAAGTGATGGAATATCTGAAGGCTTTTAGACAAAGCTGGAAACAGTAACTTTCTACCCTGTGTTTTTGTTTCCTTCTTTTTCATTCTTTCTGCCAGGTATTAGACATACTCTTTGCAGAGAACATAAACTCCTTTTTCTTTAATTGGAGATTTCAGGCAAACAATCTCTTTCAGCACACTACAGAATGTCATTAGCTCATTCACCTTCTACCCCTCACTGCCCAGGTGTTACAAGGTAATCTGGAGACTGAGAAAACCGCTGCTAAATCACCAAGATTTCTCCTCCGCAATGAGTTTCAAAGTTTTTTTCTCTAGAATTAGCAACAATTTCTGAAGTTTAACTTTGGCAGATGGCAAGGCCTTGTTCCACAGCTCTTTCTTTTATTGGATTTTTACCTCCAATGCTCTGATTTCCTTCTTTATGTCTGCATACTTCCTTAGGCTGTGGCCCAGGGGCGGCCACACAAGGCCCAGGCTTAGATCCGGGGAAAATCCAGGACTCCTGGAGGCCATGCTGGCCCAAAACAGCAGCTGAAAAACTGGTTAACCGATAGGCTTTGTATGTAAGGCAGGAGCTGAAAAACACACACACCCTCTCTGACACAGGTACACACAGCTACCGACCTACCCATCCATTCATCAAAAAGTCTGTTTTTTTTAACCCCCAACCTGACAAAGGTACACACACCTACCATTTTATTCCTGTGGCAGCCATACTTTAAGGGTAACTAAAGTCAAAAAACGTATTTTGACCAATCATCAAAAAAGTTTTTTTTTTTAATCTCCCAACCTGACACAGGTAAACATAACTACCCTTTTATTCCTGTGGTAGCCAGACCTAAATGGTAGCTAAAGTAAAAATTTCATTTTTTTACCCCCCAACCTGACACAGGTCCACACACCTACTGACCTTCCCGTCCATTTCCGTGGCAGCCAGACTTAAAGGGCAACTATAGTCAAAAAATAAATTTTATCTATCATCAATAAAAGTTTGTTTATGCTCAGAAATGCAAAAAAGACCTACCCTCCAACCTGACACAGGTATACACACCTATTGACTTACCCTTTCATTCCCATGGCAGCGATAGTAAAGTGTAACTATGGTATATATATATATATAAAAAAACTCTTTCCTCTTTCAGTTTTAAAACCTGCAACTCAAACATACACTCCCAAAATAGTAGCCTTTCAAGCCAAATTCAAAGTTAATATTTAAACTTTCCCTTTCTAGTAGTATTTGCTGTCTGTAACATCCTTTTGCCTATGACTCTGACTACCATTTAGTTATATCATAGACTGATTTTGTTTTACATTCAGCTACGCTCCTAATTATGACTTTGCTGCTTCCTTTGTACTTTGCTGTGGGTTTCTGTGTGTGATGTGCTTGATTTATATCATTGTAATCTATTAGAAATCGGCTACACATTACTACATTACATAGTGTACTCTGTATAGGGAGGATTTATATTTTATGTATTTGTCAATAAGGCAAATAATAACAGAATATTTGGCAATTTAGTGAAAAGCTCTGCACAATGGAAAATTTGTGATCACAAACTAAACCAATTACTGAGACGTGACAGACACAAATATCATATATGTGAAGCTATAGTGGAAATGCTTACAGAGAGATAATATCAACCATCGCATTAAAAACTAGAGCAAATGATTAGCTATTCATTTGGGTCATCCTACGCATTAACCACACTCTAGGTTCTCAATTGTTCATTAATTGTAAAATCTGAATAATACAAGTACTTCGCATTAACAAGCAAATAGAACAGAGACTGAAAAAAATTCAGTTTCATGTTTTTATTAACAGATTAAAACAGACTAAAAAATGTATTTGTGTTTTAATCCATTGCTTGCATTAAAGGACAACTCCACCCTAATAAAAACATCTTTTAGAAAGAATGGCCTCTTTAAAAAATCATAGTTTGTCCTATGAATTCATTAATGTATGCCTGCTATCCTTCTGGGTGCGTCATGGAAACAGAGCAATTTAGAAACCTGATTAACATTCAGTCATTGGCTGCGATGTCAACTGTCAAATTCGTAACTGACAGTTGCTAACTGGAAGAACCAGGAAGGAGAAACAGGGGAAACAGGACATTGTGCAGGATTTTAGGTTATACTTATATATTTCAGATTTTAAACTATTACCGTTTAGTGTTTTGGGGGGTGATTAACATGTATGTAAGTTTTCATTTTGGGTCTGGACTTGCCCTTTAATTATAGAAACAAAACACTAAAAAAGTCTAAATATCAAATCTTTGAGGTTCATTTACTAGAGCATACTTGGAAAAACAGAAAAACAAAATAAATAAAAAATATCTCCAAAATAAATAAAGCAGCTATAGTGAACAAAGCCTTTGTGGCATCAGTTACCTAAACTTTCAGCATTGCCCAGTTTAGGTAATTCAGCAGCAGAACACTATACCAAAGCTTAAATAAATAATAAAAAGATGAGGGTCGCATTACAAGTAAATCAATTTAATAGTGAACCACACAATCATTAAAGGGCATGTCCCCCCCCAAACCTATAATTCCCCCCAATACTGGCCCCACTCTTTAGCGAATAAAAATCCTTACCTTACATCCCATTTGGCAAAAAGTTAGTGAAAGGGATGGACATGCCCTTTAAATTGATTTACCTGGAGTGTGACCCTCATCTCTTTATTATTGATTATCTCTTTGGCCCCTGAAGGGTGGAGGGCCCAGAGGACGTCAGCACCTATTAAGGTATTGTGTGCGTTTGGGACTTTACTGCTTGTTGCAAAGCTTAAATGACCCGTTTACTCTCAAAATCTCATAATAAAGTTTTTTAAGGTGTATATTTGTTTTACACCATTTTCACTTTGTAACATAAAGCACCAAAATGCCAGCCATAGGCTGCCATTATGTACCATTAGCATTAAGAGGGTTAAAAAGGGCATTAGAAGGGCTTGTACAATCTTTTTTCCCCCCACTCACTTTACAGTATATATCTTCTACCTTTACAAATCTTCTTTGGCAATGTTTTTTTCCCCCTGTCATTTGTTAATAGCAAATTGAAGGGCATGTCCACCCCTTCTGTAAAAATGCGTAAGGTATGCTGGATGAAATCTTTTAGTTGTAGGTAAAAGAATTGGAATTAGGGTGATTTCAGAAGTTGGTGGGTGGGACACAGCTCCTCGAAAGTCAATAGTTTGCCCATTAGCCTGTGCAGAATGTCTTTGACTCTGGTCACCCCACGAGCAGATTTGAAGAAATTTTTGAGATATATGGGAAGATGGAAAGGAATATCTAGGAGACTGTGTCAGATTAAAGGTGAACTGTATTCTCCAAACAAGTTGATTTTAAAATGAGCTACATGCTTCACTGCGCAAGATAAAAACAAATCACTGATTAGAAAGTTAGGGGGTGGATTGTTCTGAATATGTGGTCTCAAATACCAGGTCCCTCTTTTAATCTGCAGTTGACACATGCTCAGTGCAGAAGAAAGCAGAACAAACCAGGAAGAGATCGAGCTACAGTGACTGAAGGAGGAGTGGGACAGACCACAGGGGGGTTCAAGGGGACTGCAAGGGGAGGGGCTATGGGGGCCCACAAAGAGGAGGAGACACATACAAGCATTTCTAAGAGAAAAAAAGTTGTGTAATTATTTTTGCATGCATATTGTTACAAAAAAATAATATAAAAATAGGCTACAACAGAAATACCTCTGGCATGGTATTGGGGACACTACCATGGGCACAGACCCTGCTCCTGGAGGACACCCAAATTTATACTTTTCTTATGACAGAGACTGCCTCCCAGATGACCTCTGTAGATTAATCAGAGAGGGGGGCTCATTATAGTTTTGCTGGGGGGGGAGGCAAGAGTTTCCTAGTTACACCGTTGCGTGGTATTGTGTCAATGTTGGAATACAGTGTTTTTTGATGGGTTACTGTATCATTGGCTATATAGTATATAGTATATAATCATAAGGCAAAGACTAAAGATGGAATATTAATTGCTGTTCATTTTGATAAGTCAGTGAGTGAAACTATGAATAATTGCCAGTAATTTCATCCTATTTACTATAGATTTAATTACTGTGATGGTCTGTGGTCTGAGATTAAGTAACCAAACTGTGCCATTATGTCCAGTAACTATGGGCAGTGTGTTAACCTTATTCTGTAATCAGTCAGCAGCAATGCTCTGTCATATTTGGTCTATTGCTCAGAATACCCAGTGTAACATGGTTCCTGTGCTTGTCATTTATTTGAGAAAGTTCAAATCGCTCTTTTACATGACACAACTTTCGTTCTAACCACAGTGTCCTTTAATGGGGAGGGGGGTTCTTAAAACATCAATACATAATACCAAGAATTGAGGATGAGAAATAATGCTGGACACAAACTACACCAGTCACTTCAGTGAAATTTGATTTCTTTTGCAAAATGTAGCTGACAGTGATATTTCCATGACACTAGCAACTGTTTTCTGTAAAACGTAAGCAATAGAATACATTTCTCACATATCAACATAAAGCATAGTGGAGAAAACTGCTTTAACACCACAAAACATTTTTAAAGCAACTTAATTTGACAGACTGCCGAGAAGTTCAGAACCTCTCCGCTTTTTGATGTGAGAAAAATCTGCTTCATCATACCTGGAAATAATAATGGTTAGTGTTGTACAATACCTAGAGTTGATACTTTTAGGCTGAGAATTTCAGATAGCATGAAACCACATGAACATTAATAAAATGGTGGGTAAAGCTGTGGTGATGCATATATCCGGCATTCCACTCCCACACTGCTTTATGTGGGCCAGCAATACACTCATTGGTCAGGTTAGCAGCTTAAAGTTTAAAATAAATAGTCAATAGCTCTGAGAAGATTATATACTGATATATATATATATATTAGCAAAATTGTGTCTGGAATGGAAATTATATGTGTGTATGTTTTGCTATGAGTGGATATAGTGGATTTAGAATCTTTACACAGGTATATTTTAAACGTTTACTCAGACAGTCACCAGCTTCCAGAGGAGCCAAGTAGGATAATCCTGCAGGTCTGAGAGTAGACCCAGGCAATCCTGCTACACTGTGTGGTTGAAACTAAACATGCTAGGTTAATACTTATTAGTATTCACCGCGGCAAGTGGTGATGGTACCTCATATATTATAACTGAAGGTACCTAACAGCATCATATTATTGTAATAGCATTGCCCTAATAATCTAACGTATAAACAAACATTTCTCATTCCCAGTTTACCTAAAGAAATGGATTTATCCTTTATATACTCTTATATACAGATCTAATTGAAAAAAAGTTGCTTCAGAGCAATTTTTAATAACTGATAACTGCTTTTTATTTTAGTATTACAGTAAATCCTTGGTATACCTGCCTGGCTTTACCACTAAGCAAAAGGCTAAGGACTTGCAAGCGAGCACCTTTATCCCAACCATTAATAGTGGCTGCCAATTCAAATTGTTCTAGCCAATCAGTCCACTCCCTATTTACCCCATCAAATGGATCAGATTTAAAAATAGGTTTGGCAATTGGGCCTGGTAGAGCTACTGAGTCTAATTGGGGAATTTCATCTGCAGGTACAAGGACAGGGGGATTTAAATCAATACTCTCAGTAGCAGCCTCCATAGCTTAATACAGAGAACAAATATACAAAGAAAACAGGGATAATAAATGGTATTACCAGCACCTCTGCCACCAATTTGTACCAGATCACTGCTATATGGAAGGATTATGGGTAGCATGGCACACATTGGGTTACTCTGGTGGTCTGGCACAAAGCAGACAGTGCACATAAACAGGTTCCCCACATAACATATGCAGTAATCAGGGGTGCCCCTGTCTATGGTGCACCACTTTGAATATTGACCAGGCCTGTATATTGTGTGTCCTTGTAAGTTGGTGTACACTTATCTGTTGCCTCAGAGTTTGTTTTCAATAAGGTAAATTGTCTGTCCAATGATCTGTCCTCCCAACAGGTGGTAACAGGATCTTATACACAGGATCTTATACACAGGGTCTTATACACAGTGTTGCAGTCAATATCATTCCGAAGCACACACCACAATCCACTTTCACTTTCTCTCCTCCTACCATAGAGAGCAGGGATGTCTTGTATTTTATTACTCACTGACACCACCTGCGGGCTGGAGGTGGTATATAAGGAGCTTTGGTGTATTACAATACACATCACATCCTGTGTAGCAGACAGAATTTTTTTTGGATTATACTTCCTTTCACATGGAGCAGACACAGGGGTGTGGTTTAAGCTGCCATTTGACCATTCCATTTTAAAATAGGGATTCCCTATGTGTAATATCCTATACCCCCCACCACATTGGTAGCTCCTAAAAACTCAATGCAATCTCCTATGGAGATATAAATATATGTATGTAATATAAGGATATATATATATATATATATATATATATATATGCGTATATATAGGAAATCGGAGAAAGATAGCACTCATAGGACTTTTCAAATATTTTCAAAGAGATAATTTATTGACATAAACCCATTTCAACCCTGATAACATCCTGATGAAGCCCGTGAGCAGGGTTGAAACATGTTGGTGTTAATAATTTATATCTTTGAAAATATTTGAAAAGTCCTGTGAGTGCTATCTTTCTCTCCGATTTCTTGGATATGCTGTGGTGTGCACCCAGGTGGTTGTCAGAGTGAGAGGAGTGCTCACCGTTTATTCAATAAACTATGTTTATTCTACACGTTTACTACACTACAATTACCTGGTCAGCAAAATTAATTTGCAGGAGCTTTAAAGCTGCCAATACGATCAACAAAACAAAGATCGGCCCAGGCAGAAAATGAAATGTTGAGTGAGTCCTTTAATGTTTTCTGTTAGGCCCCTAGTCTGATGTTTTCAGGTGGGCCCCAACAGTCAGTCCAACATTGAAGAAATAGCTAAGTAAGCTAGGATCCCAGAAAAGATAGCTATTCCTACAGTCCCCAAGATTTCCATCATTAGATATGCTGTAGGTGTCCTCTCCTGTTGGATTGAGTTTGGGGTGGATGATGTATCATGTTTTGTGTTTAATAGTGTGTTAGTTCCCTTTGTTACACATCTTATTAAAATAGAGATTTGTACATCCACAGTAAGTAATGTGAAAGTAGTGGCCAATTCAATATTAGTGTGAATCTAATTCTGTTCAGTTTGCTTACATGCTTTATTTCCATTTTATTGCTGCTTGAAAGCCTGTCCATTGTGTATGTATACACTAAAGCAGTGTTTCTCAACCAGGGGTCTGGGGACCCCTAGGGGTCCCTGAGAGGTTGGATGGGGGTCCTCAAAACATTGACAGAAATTGTATAGATCCACAGTTTTGATGAATGCAGATATATTTTTCTACATATTTATCAATGTTCTGTATAAAGTCTGTGTTTGGTGTATTGATGTCTGAGAGATAAATGAAAATAAGTAATGTTTTAATTTAAGGGTTCCCACCCTGGTGTGAATTAGAGTGCATTTTGTTCAATAGAGATGTATTTATAGATCTATCATTTATATTTGTATAGATTAGGTTTTTTGATGATTTGATGACTGACAAAGAAAAATAATGATACTGTATAATGTATATAATCATAATTTTATGTAGAGGTCCCCGAGGCATGAAAATTGTTTCAAGGGGTCCCCACAGATAAAAAGGTTGAGAAACACTGCACTAAAGCAATAAGTTTAATATATTGATTATTGGCAAAGTATAATTCTTCAGGTGAGTCCTAATCTACCAGTACTTGCCCCTTATGCTTATTTGAGAAAGTATTTAAAACAGGAGAGTCAGCCCCTAAGAGACAAAGCACAAAACTTAGGGTCTTTCAGTTTTAATATCTTTGTTTTCAATGTTCTGTGGTAAAAAATAACTGCTGATTGCTCATATCTTGAAAGAGCTTTCACCATTTTCATAGCTTGGAACCAGACAGAGATAATATGTCAAAGTCCTGTTTGCAGGAAATTGACTCATTCCAATATTCACACTTCAGGAGGCATTTAGAGTGTTCGTTATTGACTATAAATGAAAAAGTTTTAGCACAGTACTGTATGTTCATTTTATTTTCTCCTTTCAAGGAGAATAAATATTATATTTATCTAAAGCAGGAGTGTGCAACCAGTTTTGATAACTTTAATTGTGTAAATTTGTAAGTAAAAATATTAAAGGACAACTAAAGCCTCAGAACAACACTGGATGAGAAGGTAGAGCTTCTTGATATAAAATCAGTAATCTGTGTCTCATCTCTCATTTTAAAATCGATGTTGGGAAATTTACCTTAGTAGCAAGGAGTTTGTGCTTTATTTCCCAACATTCTAGTATCACACAGTTTGATCAATGACCACATGCCAAGCTACTGCAGGAAGTTGTTACAGCAGGTCAGCCCTTTAGCAGTCTCTAGTCAACCCTGTTACAGCCCAGATTAGGTAAGAGAACATGTGACTTTGGTTAAGAGGCATGGCCAGACAGTGCACAAGGTTATCTTAACCTAGTTCTTCAGGGGGGTAAAATTGCATTACTGCCATTTACTGGTGTGGTATTTTAGGCAGGGTACACACCAGCAGATATTTTCGGCAGACCAACCGATTCACGGCACTTTCGGTTGGTCGGTCGAAAGTATCTGCTGGTGTGGGGCGAAAGTATCTGCTGGTGTGGGGCGAAAGTATCTGCTCAAAGCGAGCGCTCGGTCGGGACAAGTAGTCCCTCAGTGTGTACCTAGCCTTATAGTTTATTGGTATGCTGGGTGTGGATGTTTTCATATTAAGTGTAAAAATTAAGTAAAAAAAAAAGTAATTTAAGTAAAAAGTTTAGTTCTCCTTTAACTTTTGTGAAGTTTAAAGCAGCAATCCTTAGTGCTAGATAGCTGCATTATTTTGCCGAAAGTTAATATTTTTCAGTTTTCTTCTTTTTAAAAGGGAATTTAAAAGCCTACCAAAGAGAAGAAACCAATATTTATCATTATACTGACAATAAAAGCTTAAATATTCTACTCATTTGAACACTTGAAGAATAAAGATGTTCGAAACTGTTGAGTTTTGTTCCGTTTTAAAATTTTTGAAATTGTTGAAAATTTTGAAATTTGAAAACAAACACATAGAAGTCTATGAGAGAAAAAAACCCAAAAGTTTCTGTCCATTTTGAGGAACAAATAGTAATAGTAGGTTTCTATAAATGACACAGAGGCCTGGGGAATGGTCTGGGGAACCTGTAAATATAACCAAGACTTATCTTTCCTCACGATCGGGCTGTTTTCGAGCTTCCGCATTCTATTTTCGAGAGTTACTGAAATTGCGCGCTACTTTTGAGGGTTACCGGTATTACAATTTCGAGGGTTACCGAAATCGATCATTACTTTCGAGGGTTACCGAAAATCGATCATTATTTTCATTTTGAGGTTTAGATTTTCGATTTCGATAATCATCTATTTTCAATTTCGATGATTATCAAAATTTCCAAAATTCGAAAGGGATGAGGTACAAATAAGGACACTGCTACCTATTTTTCTTTTTCTTTGAATGTTTAATTAAAATTAGGATTTGTTTCTTGCTTTTTCTCTTTCTTCTTTTTCTTGTTGATTTCTTCTTTTTTGCACAATTTGATATATAATAATAGTAAAAAAAGAGAACAAGTATATATGCTAGATGACTAACAAAAAACTGTTTTGAATATTATGAGAGTTAATGATGCCTTTTGTTACTGAATGATCAAATTTTTGGTATGTTACTTTTTCTTAATAAAAATATTCTGAAAAAAAAAAAAATTCCAAAATTCGGGAAATCCATGTTCCGTGAAATCCGTGGGTTACCAAAGTTTCGTCGGGACTTCAAAACCCTCAGATTTGATTCAAAACCAGGTTCTATTCGAACCCACATTACATCTCTATTGAATAATTTGGGGATGATTTAATAAGAAAGGATTTTTAATAGGGAACTACAGTAAGTTTATATCTGATTGGTTGCTGCAGATTAATAGAACAGGCAAACATGTGCACCCTTATTGCATCAGTGCCTTAGAACATCCATTTATTGTGACTATATTCCCAGTGGGGTACACCTAATAAGGAATTTCTTTATTTAACCTATTGCACACTAACAAGATCAAGATCAGTGGCATAATTAGGAATCACTGGGCCTCCCTGCAAAATAAGAATGGGGCCCCTATCTGTACTTCATTCACAGTGGTTTTCTGTGAGGAGGCTATATCTGTCATAGGAAAAATAAGAAGATGGGGCCCCTTTGGCTCCCGGGCCCCCCTGCACCTAACCAAGGTAGTTATGCACCTGATCACAATAAATGCCTTTTGATTGTATGTAACCACTCTTGGCAATTTAAATCCTTCATTCTGATCTAAAGGTAATTTATTCTTTAAAAGTATTTGTCAAAGAAGAACTATAGTTTCTGCCAACCCCCCAAACCACCCCCTTAATTGATAGTACCCAGGACAAGGGCCTAAACCACTAGGTTCTCATTTCTGAGTTTGTTCTAGGTGTCTCTTACTATGCTGTCAAGTTCAGATTATAGTGCTGGTCTCTTCCTTCTTCCTGCACATTTTTGGGACTTTTCCGATGGGAAGACATGCTCTACTGTGAGAGGGAGTTGGTTTAGGTTAAGCATATGCTATCTAAAAGGTATTTTTAAAGTTGTATAAGGTCACACATTAAATATTTCATGAACGTTCGTATCCTGGAGCTCATTTATACAAATTTCTTTTTACTTAAAAAAAAATATGTATAGTTGATGGATGATTGGATAAATAACGAATGAACATTACTGAAATTCCTGCATACTTAAATGTATTACATAGTATGAGTATTGTATCATCTTTATGTTATTCTGAAAGTTCGCCACACCTAGGGTGTAACTTTCTGTGCCATGATTAAGAAAATGTAAAAAACGCAAATGACTATTTTGGTCTTCTTTATAGCATCCTACTTTCCATATTACTAAAAAATAATTGATGAGTGCAAGGCCAATGAGAAGCACATGCTGTATATATCTAAATATGGTACCATACTCTAAATAGAACTTAATTATTCATGTATTCTTATTTTGATCACGGTTATAAAAGTTTTATTAGCTATTTACTGTACTGTTCACAAAATAGAACATTTAATGAGCATAGGAAAAAATTCCAGTGGCCAACAAACAGAAAATTAAAGCTAAAAAATAAATAAGCCATATTCTATCTATTGTATTTAGTTAGATTATCTAGACTTTTAGTTTAGTTCTCGGAGACATTTTGCTAGTCACCCGACTGTTTTTCTCCATTCAGGATGACTTGTACAAGAATCTGTTGGCAATAAATAGGTTGTAAATAAAGTAGCTAATATCTTCAACACTCACCTATTAAATCAGCAGCATTTTGGAGAAATCATCTGTACTTATGCAGGTTTCTGGCATTTCTGGATTTCTATTGACATCCTTCCCAGCGAATTCTGATTGATTTTTTGACTGAATTAGTCTTGATTTCACAGAGGACACAGGAAAGTCTGACAGTAGTTATAAATTGCTCTGGAAGGGACACTGAGAGAGGGTGAGAAAACTCACTGAGGAGTGAGGATGAGGAGGACTGCAAAAGAAGCCAGAAACCTTTAGAATTAAACAGATACCTTCTCCAAAATGCAGCTTAAAACAATAAATTGGTCACTTGTTGGCTACTTGTCCCCAACCCCAACTGATATATTGAGCACTTTATTTAGATGCATTACTAACCAGACATTTTAGGATACTTATGGGGCGATTAACCCAGTGGCGCTGGGCAGGTATTTGGAGTTAAAGTCACACTAAGCGGTTCGCTGCTGCTTAGTGAGGCTTTATATGTTAATGCTGGATGTGCGAGTTACGTAAAAGACACCTGCACCAGCACTTTCAATTCAATATTGTGTTTGATTTTAATGCTGGCAAATAGACAACCTTAAAATCAGGCTGTGGGTAAATCTGTTTTGGGATTTACCCACGTGTGCAAATGCAATATTGAATCGCGTTTGCAAGATCGTTTGCGATAGTGGCTCTGGGTAAATCACCCTGTTATTGCATCCATTCTGGCAGATTAAGCTGGCTCCTCCCTCAGTTAATTAAGGCTGTCACTGCTGACACCACAGCCAATGATTGACCGCTTTTTACCCTGCTGCCTCCTCTGCGCATGCTCAAGGTAATAAAAAAAAACTCATTAAGCAGAGGGAACAGGCAGAAACCTTTTCTAGAACTGAGGAGAATATTTTCGTTAAATATCTGGTTACAAATGCATGGAACAAATCGGTAAAAATAGCATTTGTGGTTGCGAGGAGAAAACTGACAAGTCATCAGTTTTGTGCTTCAAGGTTAGACATGCCCTTTAAGCAAGCAAACAACTCCATCCAAAGAGTTCAGAATATGGCCCTACAGGCCAATTTATTTGTTTGGTTAAGAATTTGAGGGTTACACATAAAGAACAAATAACAAGAATATTAAAGGACAAAAAATAAAACATTAAGTTTTGTTGATTTGCAACATTTATAAATTTATAAACCCTTGAACTTCTTTAAACCAATGATAAAAAGATTCTCCTCAATCAGTCTTCAAAACACAGGTGCCCTATGTGGCAACCAGTGGTTATCTCTATAAAACCTAATGGGGTTGATGTCAGCAAGGTCTAGTACATTTGCTATTAATAGGTAATCAAACATTAAAACATTATGGGGGAGATTCAATATAGCCATTTTGCGCTACTTTCTAGTGTGAAACTTAACGCTACGGGTTATGGAGCGTTAAACCCCGCTTCTTACCTTTGCCCGATCCCGCGATGCAATAACTGACGTAATCTCGCTTACGTCGGTTATTGTATCGCGGGATCGGGCTAAGGTAAGTAACGGGAGAAGTGATATTGTATCTCCCCATATGTGTTGTATATGTATGATGGATATTTCTAACCTTAAATAAGAAATTATGAAGTGACAGTGAATTGTAAACAGCTAATATTTGCCAGGTATTAACATTTCCTTTGCTTTCTATAATGATCCTGTAGTGTGTGCTTGTTGTATGTATCACAGAAGTTTTTCTTCATACATAATATCAACATTTTTGCATGTACTTGAGTGTGCTTTGTTATTTGGATCAGTGACCACACCTAGGGTGTAACATAAGATGCAGTGATTAAGCACTGTACCTGTTTTATTCTTCATTGTATTAACATTTTGTTTACCACTTTCCCCTCCACCCAAATTTTCAGAACAAATATAATTACCCACTTGCAATTAGAACAACTATGTAGCTTTTATGACACTGACAATAATAGCACAGACTTCCTGCCATTATGGAAGGAAGGGTTATTGAAGCGAGAAGTCACAGCGGTGATTATGTAATATGCTCAAAATGGAAGCCAGGATGCAAAAACTCGAAAGCCTAACCATTTCACACTTTTTCTTGCTTGGATGTATAAAATATATTGAAATCTGAAAATATATTGTATTTATTGAAAAATTAATATCATTTTTACGTAACTCCCCCACATATCATTGTAAATCCCGTTTTTACGTACCCCCACATACGTCCATCAAGTCCAACCTATTCACCCTCTTTTTTTTAACCCTACCTAACAGTTGATCCAGAGGAAGGCAAAAAACCCAGCTAAAACCAATCAAGGTTTGTACAAATGAGCGATTGCTGGTGCCGACCCGTGACGTATGATGTGTACGATCGGCCGTTTCTGACGATAATCGTGCTGTGTATGGGCACTTTAACAGATGAAACGGCTGCTAGTTCGGAGATCCATCTGGCTGGTCGGGCAACATTCCCGGACTGAATGGCTTCTCGGCCGATAAAGTGCCCATATGCGGCATCGTTATCGCCCGAAACAGCCATTCGTACTCATTGTGCGCTGTGGGTCGGCACACGTGATCACACTTGTACGAACCTTCAGAATCTTTCGAGAGCAAACATCTTTCTCTTTTAATTTTGAGCCTCACTCCTACATCTGACATTATTTTTGAGTTGCATCCTGACAACTAGTGGGATGTAAGCTTTCATTAAATAAAGTCATGTTGTAATGTGGAGCTTAGTCACAGATAGACAAAGCTGTCATCGCCCCTGCAAAACTAATGTAACTAAGTTGATTAAGTCAGCATGAAACTTATGTCAACTTGTCATTGGCAGCTGTGAAATAGTTAGAGATCTATCTGGTCCAAAGAAAGTGCAAGCAACTTCATTGGGGTAATGATCTTACAAATGCAAATCTGTGCACAAGATACTGAGGTATAGCTTTTCCCTCTTACATTTTTTAGTTAAATCAACAGCCATTTTATAAGTGAAACTAATACCAAGTCCAGCCCTCCATTGCTAGGGGCTTTAGCCTTTTTTTTTTTAATGTTTTTTTTAAAAAAATAATACATTAAATGTGCTTTGTCAAAGGTAAGTTCACTTTTTACGCTGTGTACACACCTTCCTATATTCTGGGCCAATCGACCAGATCAGAAAAAACGGACCACATGATATGTGGCAATCAATATTTTGACTCAGCAACCGGTCAAAAAACAGTCGAGTTGTAAAATCAGCCCGAGTGTACCCAGCCTAACTGTACTATACTCAGATGTCCTTTGGGATGTTCCTAAAATGTATTTATCTAAAAAATGTATCCCACAAAATGACTTCATAGGTGGAATATGTTGTACAATTGTATTTTTTTAATGGTCATCCCAGCATGGCTTTATTGGAAGTGCTGTTCTGCTGTAAATATAGAAAATCTAATTAGTTTTAAAGTTGATATTTGAATCAGTATTCACTACCCCCCCTTTTTTTTGCAAATACATTATATTATGACTCAATGATGGTCAAATTTATAAATCCATTCATAATTTTGAAATGTTATTTTGGAAAAAATTATATTAGCAGGAATTCCATGCCATTGCAAATATTTGATAGGGCATTCACTGCCCTATCAAGGCAAATATTATGCACTGCCCCAAATTATGAATATTCTGAAATATTATCAAGTTAAGCAGCAGGTGATTGAATAATGTCTATAAATATATGATTACACAATGAAAACTTATAACAGTAAATTTAAAAATGTGTCTTAGCTTTTCAAATACATTTCTTATTTACTAAATGTTCCGGAACGTGTTGATCTCAGGATGTTGGATTGCTAATAAATGGCACAGTCTACAACAAATGTATCAAAAAGGAGGGAAGATATATGATAATATTTCAGTCTTTATGGCCATATCCATATGTGTCAATCTGGTCACATTACAAACTTTTTAAAATATTGGGTAAATAGGGTTTCCCACAATTTTGCTACACTTTCACAACATCTATGATAATGTTAATGTTACCAGATTTACTAAAACCCTCTCTGATTGTGCACAGCATAAAGGTTTCAAATATCATGAAATCCTTATTATACAAATAAGTAGGTAACAACACAAATAAAAAAAAATACAAACATCTAATCCCATATGATGAATTCATAATTAAAGCCTTCTGAAGTCTACCATTAATTGTCACCCAATTCAGAGTTTTGTTTTACAGGTTTGAAAACTTTCTGTGGACACTGCCAGGTCCGTGATGGATCAGTAGATATTGGGAAAAGATTTGTCAGGTTGATTCTCTGCAAACATTTTCTACTCCTGTTAAAGGCTCAATTAAGTGACTTCCTAAGCTATATCTGTCTTTTAAATAATGTTAGGCACATAAACCATTTTGGGATGTATTGTAAAGGTACAGGAGCTGGAAAGCCTTTGTGCAAGCCAGTCCCAAACTTTCCAAGGAAGGCGTGTCTGAAGATAGAGAATTAGGGAAAGTAAAGTAGCCATTTACTATAAATAGTAATTTGCATTAAGTACATTGTGATTTTGCAATAACCTCATTTACATAAATTATAGGATTATTAACTTGTGTTAGACTTTTTTGAGAACGAATAAGAAAAAATACAAAGAGCTTTTAAAATCTGAAATGTGCCTGGCATCCAGCAGGGTAGACAGACTCTTTACCTGACCAACACCCAAATTTGTAAAGCCACCCAAAAAATTTTTTTAACCACTGTATAAAGTGGCCATAATGAACTGTTAGTATTAGAATGTGATTTATAATGCCAGAATTATGTCTTTATTATTATTCCAAATTAATAAATAAAATTGTGTACATTTACAAAATTGACTAGCAGAGAAGCAGTCTTTGTTTCATGGAATCTACAAATTACCTTCTAAAGCTCAATAAACACTACAAAGAATTCAGTATTCCAAATTTAATGTGTCCAGCTCTGAATCAATCTCTAGCTTTTTCCTATATAGCTGAAACAAGGTTGGGTTCACTTGGGTACTTACTACTTCCTTGTATTTCTTAAACAAGCAAAAGCTTCTGAATACAACAGAGATTAAATGAAGTGATATTATTAACTTAGAATGTTTAATAACAAGGGAGGGGCCTTTACCAATAGGGTTTAGTGAAATTACATTTCTCCCTGCCTTGAATAACATTGGTTTGCAGAGGTTTTAAAGAATGACAATGATTCAGGGACTGGAATGCAAAGCATGTGATAATGGTGGTATCATCCCACTTATTATATTTGATTAATTTTGTTAGTTGAAATGCTGATGCCAGGTGTAGATTATTATAATGATGCTGCACTGTGAATATCCATTACATGATAATTAGCAGACATATAACACCTTTTTAAGAATTATTATAAAACATAAAGTTCATGGGAATCTAATATTTCATACACATGCTCCATAATACTGCTTGACCAACTCTTTGCCATAGGACCAAACTGCTCACCAAATCTGTATGGTGAGCAGTGCAAGATTTTTGCTTTAAATAACTGTATGATTATTCAATCAATAATAATCATAATCATGTGCACATAGATTTAGGAAGTCTTAGGCCGGGTAAACATGCAATCTTTCTGGCCGAATGACCAATATTTCTGTGTACCTAAAGTTAACATGTTTGATAGATTTATCTATAGACGAATGTCTATCTAGAACTACCTAGCCCCTTCTTTTATGCAATCAACCTGGCATCACAAAATCAATGGGCCAGATGAGATTATCTCAAGATAAGAACTGCTGCTTGTGATATGTGGACTTTCGATATTAAATAGATTAGACATTTGACTATATACAAATGTCTAATCCAGGGATTCTTAAATGGTGTGCCTCCAGTTGTTTGAAAACTACAACTCCCAGCATTCCCTGGCTTCCCTATGTAGTTGAGGAATGTTAATATCTATCTGAGAGGTGCATTGCCAGCTTTAGGTTTCACTTTTTAATAGACTTTCAGAATTTTGGTTCCATTTGGTTATAGAAGTGGTATAGGGGTTCATAATCACTATTTATATTGACTGCAATGCCTTCTTACCATTAGTCTTATCCATGTAAATATCAAAGGGTCTTTAAACTTTAGTAATTTTGTCTGGATACATAAAATCTAAAATGTGGGACTTGCCTGGCAATGTCAGCAAATGAAAATAATCCTGCTTTATTTGTAACACATCTTGTCTGTAAGTAACAGGGCATCTTTACATAGAAAAAGGATCCCTTTGGCTGGGATATTAAAGGCTCATACACACGGGATTGCGGGTGGTGACCCGAAATGGCTGTATACATGGCTGTTTCGGGTGATAATCGTGCCATGTATGAGCACTTTGTCAGCCCAAACAGCCAAACAGATCCCCCCAGCTTGTTGGGCAACAATCCCCAACGGAATGCACTTTTCGGGCCAACAAATATTATCGGCCGTGCATACACATCGTGCGTCGCAGGTTCTTGAGGGGGGCGTTGCTGTTAATTATGGGGTATAAAACTTTTGGTTTACTTCTCTAAATATATTCCTAGAAAACAGGACTGCCTTTGGAAAAATGTCTGCCATTGCCTTTAAAATAATTACTAGATAGAGATCACCGAACTTTCGAAAGTTTGGTCCGTTTTCGAACTTTCGAACTATATGGAAAGTTCAAAAGTTCAAAATGGACCCATTAAAGTCAATGGGAGTCAAATAGTTCGAAAATTTCGAATGAAATACAACTAAAATATCAATGGTAACTTAATGTAAATGGCTGTGGGACCTGGGAAATGGTCTGGGGAACATGTTCGAATATCCAGGACTTTCAAAAACTTTATTTTACTCTCACGCGCGCTGCTTTCGAGCTCTCGTGTTTGAACATTTGATAATTATCTCATGAACGACTCCTGGATTCAATGCTTGCATATAGGTATAATAGACATTTTACTCGCGGATTCGATGTTCACGTATAGGTATAATAGACATTTTACTCGCAGATTCGATGTTCGCGTCTAGCTCTAATGGACATTTTACTCGTGGATTCGATATTTACTTGCGAATCGGTATACTAGACATTTTACTTGCGGATTCGATGCTCACGTATTGGTATAATAGACATTTTACTCGCATATTCTATTTGCTTGAACGTTCGAACATTCGATAATTATCGAAAGTCCGGAAAATATCGAAAATCCGGGCCCGGGATAGTTCAAGAAGTCCGAGTTCGTTCGAACTCGAATAGCTCAGCTCGAATTTGGGTTCAAGTTCGAGTTCTAGTCCATCTCTATTACTAGACCCATGTTAATTTTTTTGTGTTGAATCTTACATCTTTAAAAATAGTTCAACTGCCCTACACCCAAATAAACCCCTACCTGTTCTGCTGCTGAAAGGCTGGCATACCTCTGTAATAAATCACTTATCAGCCACTCATTATGTCCTAACCACACCAAGTTAATGAATTAACAGGCATTAAATTAAAGAAAGTTCCGAACACTGAAGGTATTTTGTGATCTGCCTTTTACCATAATCCAAGAACTCTGTTTTGTAACACAGAGAAAGATTCCTGAATATTATTGAAGGTAACAATGACATTAGTGTAATTCTTTCAATCCACAACAACTATATCATGAAAAAAATGTATAACCAAAATGTTATATGAAATCTTTTTATAATACAATGCATTTACTGGGTAATGAATGCACCATGAAATAAACTTCTCCAGGCCAAAAATGAATGATACATTCAAGAGTTAGTGAACGATACATTCTAGGGTTAGCGTACGGCCAAATAATACAGCCGCGAGGACGGAAAGTCCGAGAAATCTGGATCCGAGATAGTTCAAGAAGTCCGAGTCCATTCGGACTTGTTATGTTCGACTCGAACTCGGGTTCGAGTTTGAGTTCTAGTCCATCTCTAGTCTCCCCTACATTATATTAAGATTTATTTTTTAAATAGGATCTCTGCAGCAGTGAGGGATCTGGAGGGGAGAGGGAGGGAGGGGAAGAGCTCCAATGCCCATACAGGAGTCCTCTATAAGGACACGGATTAGGAAGGCAACAGAATACACACAGAGAGGTTCCTACTCTTCGCTTTTATGGACTTTCATTAGGCATTGCAGGACAACCATAAGGAGCAGAGGAGAACGGTAAAGATTTTTTTAACACTACTCAGTGGGGCCAAACATTCGTTTGGAGGGTAAACATGCCCTTTAAACTCCAATAACCAGCATGATTGGTTCTGGCTGGGATTTGTACTTTTATAAAAGCTATTGCAATAAAGTTTATCTTCTCTCTGTATCAAATGTTAATATATGCAACAATCATTGTACATACAAATTGCGTTTCAGCCAGAAATACCTTACAGAAATATATTGTGGGCTCTCATTGCCAATGTGTCATACTTAAAAGCTTGCAAAAAGATTCTGACCATTCTGACTGAGCATTTCGTGGATTATAAATATGGACAATAAAAAACACAAAATGACAAATAGCTGTGTTAAAGAATGTAACTTTTTCTCCAATCATATGATAAATGAAAACCTTATATTTTTAAAAACTATGCTCCAGGCTGATAATATATGATCGTAAACTTGTAAATGAGGAAACCTTTGTGTGATTTGTTACTAGTAAGAAAAGGCAGGGAAGTTACAACACTAATTTACTGAGACAAAAGTTTATATTAACTAGGAAAACATTTATACAGCCATTCAATTAGGACCTAAGGGCAACAGTAATTGTTATGCCCACTGGGAGATGTTTGTTTAATTCCCTTCTGCACAAGGGTGGTAACAGTACAATCAGCAGGTACCATCTGCTCTACAATGTAGTATTATTGGATGTAACATCAATAATCAATTGCATGTGATTCAGTAGCTTCTAATTAGAGAATTTACAGAGGATTTTTTTTCCAGATTCTCTAAATTATATGGTGTTCTTTCATACAAACAGCTCTAGCATTACATTTAGAAACATATGACAGTAACAATGGAATCTCAGCTAATAAGCCTGACAATAATAGAGACAAAATAAATGTTTATAATACTTGTTTCATCTATCACTTCGGTAGATGTTCCTGTTCTTAAATCAGAAGGCGACACCAAGGACAAGATATTTTCACAGCTTACCATGATGTATGGGTTCCAAGGGACATGTTATGTATCATAAATTGACTGGGGGTGCAAATGCTTCATCTAAATTCATTAACAGTCCTTGTTTTGAGCCCTTTAAAGAACCTTTATGAGTCTTGATGGATGGATTAGATACAGCTGATCAGTAAAAAACAATAATCAACTTGAAGCTTTACAGTGACAAATGTAACTAATCAAAGAGAATTTAAACAGGGATTTATGGCTTGAGACTGCGATCAGTCAGTAAAGCCATAAGCCGTTATGTTGGTTAAAATACATATATATAACCCCTTTAAGATGTATAATGTTGGATACCCATTTGTACAATACGGCACATCCTAAAGTTGGCCATACAATACCAAGCTGTAGTAGAATACCCCTGTGGTATTGTATAGGTGATCCTACGATTCCGAATGTTATTGTAGATGTACGACCACGGTCATAAAAATAACGATGTTTAAAGGTGCAGTATCGGCATAACTAGATAGAGTCTCTTCTTACTGCATCATTTACAGTGGCTACAAGGGTGGGGCATTATATGTTTTGGGGGGTAGGCGCCCCCTGGCCCTGGGCCCCAGTGCAGTCACATGCCCTGATATCTAAGCACCTGATTAAGACAGGTGAAAAAATATTTATCTGAATAAAAAGAGACTTCTTGGGAGATGCATTTTGTTTAATCCACAGGTAGGACCTCGCTGATGCAAAAATACATAAAATTGTTTACAATACAAATACATGAGCATGTCAGGTATATAGGGGCAGAAAATCCAGCAAGCAAAATCAAAAGTATCGTAATGCCACGGAAAACATTAGCATATTGGCATAATACATTACGTTAAAAAAAAAATTATAAACCAGACTCATAAATTAAATCTCACCTGTGATGTTTCAAGGCAAATTTAAATTGTAATTTTCTCACATTGCTTCATTTTTATTGTGAACACCCGCCCACTAATTAGCCTGACCCATGCATTGTGACAATAGGTCAATAGGTGGATTTATGGTGGCTTTATATCTGTATTGGGAAATCAATGCAAAACACTTTGTTGCATAGCAAAGAGTGTAAACCCCATCTGCGTATATTTAACCCACTTGATATCTTGCTTCTCCTTAAACTGTGCAACTACATTTATCAAAGCACATCCTCTCTGCATATTGATTTTTTAAATTATTATCTCTTTCCACAATACCTTGTACACAGATTTTGTGTAACAACAAATTAAGTAGCCAATGTGTTTTCTGAGACGACCAATGCAAAATCTAATAACATCCTTATGGTGATTACCTCATTTGCAACAGATTTCAATTCCTTACCTCATTCCAGTGCTTTGCTCACTTGAAAATTTGCAATCATACATGGCCAAAAAAGTTTTAAAAAATAGCCTTTAAATTACGACTATTTTTTTCTATTATACACTACTATATTTTTCTATTTTTTCCCCTATGTACAAGCACATTTAAATTTTTTTAGTTCAAAAGTCAGAGTGGGTTGTTTGTTACTTGCTTATACGTGTTCTATGGGCATTTTGTACAGAGAAATGCAATGTACAGACAACTGATAATTCATGCATTTAAGCAACGCTAACATTGGCATAAACCAGAACTCCCTGGGCCGTCGAGCAAAACTATGATGGGCCCCTATCCCTGCTTAATCCACAGTGGTTTTCTGGGAGGATGCTGTATCTGTCATAAGAAGATGAGCCCCTCTTGGCTTCTGCCTCCCCCCTCTCCCACCACACACACATTTGCTCCCCCTGCTTCCCTGGTTGTTACGCCCCTGAATGCTAACCCAATTGTGCCAATGTACCGCAGGTTAGCATGACTTCATGGTAGAATTAACAGCTGTTGTGGTACATATTGTGTGGATGTTCGATCTACCAATCAACCAATCTACCAAAATTACAACGGCTCTTTTGCATTAATTAAACACAAATCTAGATACCAGGGGCATTACTAAAGGTGGCCATACAAATGAACGATATTATCATTAGTGTGTATTGGCTGTTCCCGAATGATCGGAGAGCAGACGAACGACCGTAGTCGGCACTCCGATCGATCGTGAATGATGGAAAATTTCTGTCGGTCTGTATCAGCTGCCTTTTCTTAAAGTAGAGGGAGCCGATACGATTGTGCGGTGTATGGTCGCACACCTGTCCGATCTCCATACCACGTATGGGGATTGGTCGGGTCTGTGTGTGCTGTTCCCACAGCATGTGTGCCGACAGATACCAATGTGATCTGTCGGCACACATGCTGTGGGGTCACATGTGTATGGCCACCTTAAGACTCATAAGCTAGGTACACACATTACCAAAAAAGGGTCAATGATGTTGATACAGCATGTAATACAACTGGAGGTGCACTCTTATCCAAACTTCGGGTGCAGATGCCTCAATTGGTTTTCCCTTTAATCATAACTGTGATAGCAAGCATCAAGAAGCAGAGGATCGTACTCCAATCAATTTAAAGTCTTTATTGTGAACCACACATCACAAACACAATGTTTTGGGGGAATAACGTGCCCCCTTCTTCACGAACACTGAGTGTGATCCTCTGCTTCTTGATGCTTGCTATCTCAATTATGTTGATACTGTCGGGATCTTTCCTTTTTCAGTAAAGTGTGTACCTGAGAAACAACCTTTTCAGAGCGTTCATCGTCCTAATCGGAAATGTTTGTTAAAGACCAAAAATGTCCTTAGGTCGTGTTCTGGTGCCAGTACTATAGTACAGGAAGTTGTCTGTGATCATTAGGGTGTCTGGCAGTAACAAATGATCTCCTTATATTCTTTATATAGGGCGAACGTTCAGGGCTGTATGTAGCCACATGAAAGATGAAAGACTGAATCTTTCAAGACAGATTCTGTCTGTCGGCTTTCAAACATTGGTACAGTGTGTACCCTGCCTTTTTTGTATTTTTTAGGTTACAATTTGCTTCCATGGACAGCAGCTTTGATTTTACATGTAAGTTTAATTAAAAGCAGTTTGCCAACATAAATTAAGCTTTTATGAACTCAACACAATATACTTATATACATCAACCTTTACTTCATATTTATCATTTATAAATCATACTATTTTAACACTCTCAATGCATCATTATCAATAAAGAGTGAGTGATTATACACACAGTATAATTTTTACTTCCTGTTTTCAACACAGGAAGGTTATCAGACAGGAAAAAGATTTTTAGGCTGGGTACACATGCTACGAGCGAGTGCTCGGCCAGGGCAAATGTCTGTCAGTCGCGCCAATAGTGGCCGCAGCCGACAGTTTGTTCGATCGATTTTGCTGTCCAATAGGGAACTGCACGATCAATTGTTATTTACCGACACGTTCCGGACGAACGGGCAATCAAGGTCGAGGACCGATAGTGCCGTGGATCGGTTGGTCAGCCGAAAATATCTGCTGGTGTGTACCCAGCCTAAGTAAGGTAGGAAAATCCAAATATTGATTGTAATAAACAAAACAATTAAGGATTTACATGGTGGAATTGAAATCACGGTATCATACAGTAGTTTGGAAGTAGACAAAAACCTTAGCCATAAGAACTTCGAATATCCACCTATAATGTGATATGTAATGGTAAAATGCAAGTACTTGTTTGGAAAAATTACCTTCTAATTTCCTAACTAATTTAAATCAGCTTCAAAATAGTAATTAACCATTTTAAGGCCTGGTACTAATAGGCATATTTTGGCACAATAATTTTGTTCAACTATCCATATAAGTGATACAGCCCGACATTTCCTACTAACCAATCATCTTGCTCTGATCTTCAGCACTAAGGTTCTTAACTTTTAAAGCCAATGCACTGTGATAGTCCAGAATGACCATATTAGGTAACGATATAGAACTGGCATCTGCCAACACTGGATGTCCTTATTGTGGAGCAACAGTCTTTGTTCTCCCCCCTCCCCCACGGTTCCTAACCCTTCCAATATAACAAAGCAAATTATTTATCAAAGTATAAGTAGTCCACAACACAGATAATGGCTGGTATGGTTACCTCTATTTATGTATCCATCCACTTATGCATGAAAATAGCTTAAAATTTAAATGTGATAGAGATAACACATGAGCGACAGGCAGTATAACTGCTAATGGCAACTTAATTACATGTGTCTTTAAAGCAAATTGTTTACCTACAACAGTACCTGGGGATCAGTAGAGGATTGGTGAATTGAAGAATTGCTGTTTGGATCGCTCATTAAACAATTGTTCTAAATAGAAATTCTCTAAGGCTGGGAACACATGGATTAACTTTTTGTCCCATCCGACTGTTCGCAGCTAACGATCGGTCAAATTAATGTCCATTGTTCCGTGACCGTCAGCGCTTTACCTACATGCCTGATCACCCATTGGTCTGATCCAAGAAAACAGGTGACGGACACCACAGTTTCAAGGAAATACAGTTCAGTGTACCGGTCGGCCTTAGGCTGAGTACACCCCATGCAATTTTTTGGCCTGATTGACTAATAGTTCTGTGTATTGGTTGATTGGGCCAGAAAATTTCGATGGATTTGCGGAAGCCTGCTACCGACATCTGACTGTTCGTTCATTCATTCAATTTGGAGGGATGGCCGATCGGATGCATAGAGGACTGCATGCTCCGTGGCTACTTTTACCAAGAACATCTGGCCTTTGTCCTAGTCGAACGAACGGTCCATCAGGATGAAGGATCCCATGTGTACCTAGCTTAATGTTTGTACACAGCTTTACAATCCTCAAATAAGTCTAGTTGTTGAATTGTTGTTTTCATACTAAAATTTTTGTTTTATTTTATTTAAATAAATATGTAGTTTCATCGCTATGCAAATGTTTGTTGTATATTTATAGCTTTGAGGGAGTTAACAGTCAATATGTTTTTATCTTTGTTTCAGCATATAAATTCCATTTACTGGTTGCCTTTGAAATATCTTTTTTCATCTATGTAACGCCAACCAGGCTGCAACAAGCTTTGTAGCTGCTGACTTTCAACCATCTTGATCTAACGCTAACCCAAACTATGTCCTATTTCTTATTTTATAGCATTAGCAAATAATCAACTGTTTCCTTATCATGCAAATGATTTACTAAGGCTTTCAATTTGTCTTTTTCTGACATTTACCCACATACTATACTTTTTCATCTCTTTCCTGTTACAAATATAGCTGTCCACACTGTGAATTGCAACCATATTCTAATAGATCAGTTCATTGAGCTGACAAAGGGGGCAGATGTACAACAGAAACGATACAGCATTTTGCAATAAATTGCAGGTTTTCTTTTCAAGTACACAAAGAAGCTTTGCCTTTGTGCAATTAAGTACAGCTGCTTAAAGAAACAAAGCATGCGTCTGAGGATGGATCAGACATGAGGGAACCAACCTGAATTTTCTGGAATTTATCACAGTAAAAGAGAAGAAAAGACATACAATTTTCATTCCAGGGTACAAACAAACTTTAATAACCTTCATTTCCCCTTTGAAATTACTAATCTGGTAAGAGCTAAGAACTTTTACTTTATGGCATTGAATATACATTCCATATGAACTTCCTCCCTTTGGAAAACTGGAAGGGTAACTTTCTTATGCAATGCTGTCAGGTATTTAGTAAGTACAATGAGCCCTCTTCCTGGCTGTAGACAAATAATGGGTGACCTTAAGTACTTTACACTTCAAACAAAAGGCACATTTTTGTTTTCTCCGTGTGATCTGTATTCTGATGATTTCATTGAAAATCAACATTTTAACTACAAATGGTTACTAATAGTTTTAATTATCTTCTTGCCTCTCCTGCCACTGTGTATATAGTTTATTTGTTTACTTGAGTCCTTGTGCTTATTACACTTACATTCGATAGATTCAATGTCTGATTGTCAGATCTATCTCATATATAAACTAACCACCTGCCCATTCATTTTTCTTTTGAGTGTCACCTGAAAAATGAGCCAGACAATTGTCCAACTGTTACGGAAATATCAAGGGAAAGTCAGGAGGTAAGTTTCCTAGGTCTGTATTTAAAAAACAATTATATCCAAAATACAGCTATCACTACTTTATTACCACCACCAATATTTTATGACATGGCCATAAAAAAACGACACAGTGGTTGTAACATGCCAAACATTATTAGAAATCTCTGGCCAGACTGTTATTTTATGACTTGTGATATAATATCATGACAGTCAGTCATGCAGTTCCAAAATACTGCACATATTAGTATTTTACTACTATATTAGAAAAATCATTGTCACATGCCTAATATAGTTAGGTACCATTTTAGGTACCACCGTTTAACAATAAAGTTTTACAGGTCAGGTTCATCCCTCCAAGATGAAAGACTAACCAGAAATGCCAGTTATCAGTTATCAGTGGCAGTGTGGATGTAACAGATGACATCACAGCCAATGACTGAATGCTGCCCCCCTAGCTGCCTCCTCTGAGCAGGTAAAAGCTTGTAAAAAGCTTGGAGAGCTTGAAGAGGAAGTGGAAAATTTTGAGAGGCATAAAGAAGGGTTAGAGCATAAGTTTACATAATAGATGGGCCCCATGTCTGTCAGCTTTCTAACTTTGACAGTTGTGGGTTTTGGGGGGTGATTAACCTATATATCAATTTTCATTTGAGGGTAGAAACATGCCCTTTAATACTATTCTTCTATGTTATTATGAAAAATGTAAATTAAATTATTAATTTAAAAAAAGTGAAGTAGAATAGAATATTTCTAGAACATTCCTATTTAGAGACCCCCTGATTTCCACTGGTGTGTTCAAAAAGTTCAAGCGATGGCATGGAACTAATGAAACAATGGTCATGTAAATTACCCAGAAGTCTGTTATGCTAGGAAGCTGATTTGCAAATTAGAATCGAGCATAGGCACATGCTCTGACTGTTTGTAATAGCAATCATGTGACATTTAGGTCGGGTCCTAAGAACCATAAAACATATTTAAAGATTTTTGCCATTTTTTGGCAATTAGTGAATTGTCCAAAACATGGTGTGAAAATGATTTAGAAGGTTTCTATTTATGAGTCTAATTTGCATATTGCTAAGGGAGCAAAGCCACAAGCTCATCCTAACTAATACTGTATTTATGTAATGTTCATTGTAAAGTTTGTATGGTTTTTTGTGCCATAGAAACAAGAATTCTACATTTCTCTGATAAAACTAAAACCAATGAAGTACTAGTTTTGCACATACCTATCTACATATATGTAGAAGGTATTCACTACAACACTAACATGAAAATGTGTATATTACCCAGAAAACCTTAAATGTATGATGTTGAAGTCCTGAGTCCAAATCCAACCTTGGAAACACCTGCAAGGAGTTTGTATGTTCTCTCCATGCTTGTGTGGGTTTCCTCTGGGCACTTAGGTTTCCCCCATAAACATAAAGACATACTGATAGGTTGTATGTGTCAAATAAATGTGCTCAGATTGTCAGCTCTTCGGGGTCTGATGTGAATGTATACATGTAATTGTAAAGTGCTACGAAAAATGTTGGCACTATATAAATCCACAATAATAATAATTTCAATATTGGAAAGGGAGTGAGCCAATGATTTTCCAGGCTTTTGGGGCATTATTTGGCTCATCAAGCTGCTAACCAGACTTGCCTAATTTGGGTAAACATGTCCAAAGATGGTGCTCTGGTTCTGCACATAGCTTGTGTAAATAGATAGTGGGGCATTCAATAAAGTGTTGTCATGGAAATTACTATTAATTAAACCAAATATTAAACAGTGCATTGTAAATGTTATATATGAAATGTACATTGAGATCTGAATTAAAGGAGAACTAAAGTCCCCAGACAGCATTGTCCCAATAGACAGAGCACATTCAGAAACACACAACAAGCAGTGTGTCATCTCTCCCTTTGCTGTGGATGCTGGGTGATTCATGAAAATAACCTGTGATACAGGGGGTCAGTTCCCATAATTCACCTTATCTAGGAACACCCTGCTAAGTGTGCGCAGTACACATTTACAGGAAACTGCAGTCTTGCTTCCTGGAGGCTGACAGCCAATCATGTTACAGCTCAGAGATCCCTCCCTCTGACACAGAACTCAGATTTCAGTGCAGTTTTTTTGTAAACACATTACAAATGCTCCTATCCCTAACAATATTAAATTCATTTGCTTTTCATACAAAAAAGAAAAGTAATCTTTGCAGTATATGTCTTTGCTAGCATGGATGAAAGAAACAGAACATTTAACATTTCAGCAAAAAATAAAAGTAAGTATAGGGAATCGAACGATCAACCTTCTATACTGTGTCTTTCTAAAAACAAAGCTTTCTACCGCCATGCCACAATGGCTAATAAGTGGCTATCTAGTACATGTGGAGTCTTTATCTTTTGCTAGACATATAATAAAAACAAAAACAAAGGGAGCATGGGGAATCGAACCTGTGCCCCAATAGTCTATTTATTTTCTTACTAACCCACCACTTAAGCAGAATACACCACCAGTGAACTTGCAATAGATAGACGTACATTTCAGTAAATGTCAGTAAAATCATTACTATTTTGTATTGCTACTGAAAGACTGTCAGCAATTCACGCTGGTTGGTAAATAAATAACAGAGCTGCTATAAATAAAGTTTGTACATATGTAGAAATTTTTGATTTTTCTAGAAACATGGAAACAAACAAAAAAGCAATAAACTCAGGCAGTAGACTATGTTATATTGTTTCATAATTAGACTCAGGGATTAGAACTTGTGACTTCTTGGTGTGTTTGTGCCTCAAAACACAGCATTTACATGGTGCACCACCAGCAACGCAACTGTGATCACAGTTACATTTGGAAACTTTATCTTTCTCTAGAAAGAGAAGCTAGAAATTTTGTGCATAGAGACAGTGAATCCTGGGGTCAAGGGGCGTGGCTCTTTAAAGCCAACATGGGCTATGAGTTGTAATGGCAACAACATGGAAGGCTCGAATCTATTACTTATATCTACTAAATGCAAATAACTAGAGAAGAATCTTTCAATGTATAGGTGTTCTGGGTAGAAAAGCTTTCACATTAGGATTTTAAAAAATTAAGTTTAGTTCTCCTTTAAAGAAATTGTACTCTGTAAAAATTACTTAATTTCAATCTATAAATGAAAACATGTAAGTAGCACTTAATCTGATGTGTTTGTGTTGCTGCATGACTTAAATCTAACACTTGTTTTTCTCAAGCTCAGCCCCTTGTTTTTCTCAAGTCCCTCAGTCCCCCAACCCCCTGCCAAACTATCTGACTCTCTGCAAGAGCAAGCATGCTCAGTAATCCCTATGAGGCAGAATTGGGAGAATTTCCTACCATGCAGTTCACATACCAACTAAATGTAAGGTGTTTCAGACTGGATGTGTAAAGAAAAAGGGGACATATCAACAAATAAATGGTACGGTGATAGTTGACCAATTAATATTTTCAGTCAGAGTGATCGTGCAGTTGACAGTGATGGTTTGATAGCCACAGAACTGGTTGTTTAACATGGCTAATAAATATTAATTAATGTCAGATCTGACTAGATTTATCAATTTTCAGTAATATGTGTACCAAGATTTAGATTTCTACATGCATAGTATTAATTTACTATGCATAGTCAATTCCAGTTATGTAATCCATTCACAGTAGCCTCTGCCAAAGCATCTTAAGCTAGGTACACACCTAGCGATTTTTCCTCCTGACAGACCGTTCGATACTTTCGACCAGTCGGCCAGGAGGAAGGACTGTCGGTCGCGGCAAAAGCAGCTGCGTCCGACAGTTACCGCGACCGATCGGACGAGGCTTTCCCCCATGTACGATCGTCCTTTCGTCCGATTCGGCCGAATGATCGGTTGGACATGGCTGCAATCGGATGTGATAATTTGGGTCTGATCAACCGATACACTGAACTATCTGTCGATCGGACCGAAATATCTCATCGTGTGTATCCAGCTTTACATTATAATCCTCTTTTACAGGTAATATTTAAATCTGTTTGTTTAACTGGGTAAAAAGTATCATCAATAGCTTTAGTAAGGCACTCCATTAAACAAATAAAACAAAATGTTTATAAAAAGCATGTTTTCTTCAAAAGTAGTTGCTTGTACAGTATATTGCTTTGGATAATTACAAATCTCTTTTGATTAACAATTTTTCTTGAATAAAGCCATCTTCAGAGAGCATGAAAACAAAGTCAGACTCTTTACCTGGAAAGAGTTATTCTGCCTGAAAAAAGAAAATAAAAGAAAACACAACACATCTGCACAATGAGGTTTTTAGAATAAAAGGAGCCAAGGCGTGTGTCGAGACAACGAATTTCTATAATCTGAAACCTGTCATTTGTTTTGTAATGTCCTGCCTCGAGACACTATCAGTGCTGTCTGTGGAATGAGTGACTGACTGTCTGTAGGCATTGAAATAAATATACAAAGAAAAAGTAAAGATCTAAAGAGAAAAGAGGAACTAGCATTATCTTTTAAAACTTTTAGTTTAACCTGTTCTTGTTGACTTGGATTCAGGAAACGCCAATGCCACAAACAATAAAGTATAGTGGAGGGTGGAGGTGTAGTGAAAACTGAAAAAAAAAACAAAAAACAAAAACCACAGGCTAAAAACACCATCAGGCTCATTCTAGAAACATATTTACTAAATAAATTCTTTACTCTGATTTATTTAGTAAATATGTTATCTTTAACAAAAGGACAAATTTAAAGGGATATCAAACTATTACATTTTTAAATCTACACTTTTAGGAAACAAGTGTAAAAGAATGAGGCCCACTCCTGCCTGTCTTAATGCTCAGGTAAAAGGAGAAATGGAAAAATAGAAAATGGCTTTTAAAATCAGAGGGAACAGAACAGGCTTGCAGGGAGTATAAAAGCTGTAATAATGAGTGCAAGAAAGCTATTAAACTAGCTAAAATAGAAAATGAAACATGATAGCAGAACAAAGAAAGTCTAACCCCAAAAGGTTTTTAAGTATATCAATAGTAATAAAATAGGACTGAGAATGTGGGAGCATTAAATTATGGGGCTAAAATGGTTGTAAAGGATGCTGAAAAGGCTAATATGCTAAAACGTTTTCCCCCCCATGATATTCACTATAGAGATTCTTAGTTCTATAGCAGGGACTATAATAATATGAAGGGTATAAATGAGGAATATTCGCTGTGGTTGACAGAAGAT
Source organism: Hymenochirus boettgeri (assembly GCA_019447015.1). NCBI lineage: Eukaryota > Metazoa > Chordata > Amphibia > Anura > Pipidae > Hymenochirus > Hymenochirus boettgeri. The sequence goes on along the minus strand of CM033473.1, from coordinate 145,952,285 downwards.
ATGATGCGGAAACAATTAGACAAAGTTAAAATCAATAAAGCCCCAGGACTGGATGGAATACATCATTGGATCTTAAGAGAGATTAGTCAAATTTTATCTAGACTACTGTTTCTTATCTTCTCAGATTCACTTTTGTTTGGTGATGTGCGGTTGGTTTCGAAAACAGAAAATGTAATACCAATATTCAATTAGGGTAGTCGTTCACAACCAGGTAACTATAAACCTGTAAGCCTAACATCAGTGGTAGGAAAGGTGCTGGAAAGTTGGAAACTTTTTTAGGGGATCATATCCTTGACTTGGCATCCAGAACTGTAGATTCTGACATAGCAGTGGTTGTAGTATACTTGGATTTTGCTAAAGCTTTTGATACTTTACCACATAGGTTACTAATGTGTATATTAAGGACATCTGGCTTAGAAAAAACATTTGTACATGGATTGAGAATTGGTTGTTGGATCGCAAACAGAGAGTAATGGAGCTACATCAATGTGGGCTAAACATTTAAGTGGAGTGCCTCAGGGTTCTGTACTGGAGCCACTTCTTTTTAATCTGTTTATATTAGAAGGGGACATTAAGAGCAAGGTCTCTGTCTTTGCTGATGACACTAAACTATGCAGAGCTTTGGAAACTTCAAACGATTTGCAATTGCTGCAAGCAGACCTACAATAGATAGATTATCAAAATGGGCAGCAGAATGGCAGATGAGATTCAATGTTGATAAATGTAAGGTGATGCATTTGGCGTATAAACAATACTTGTGCCACCTGCACCATAAATAACTCTGTGTTAAGTGCATCTGTAATGGAAAAAGATTTGGGGGTTCTGGTAGATAACAGACTTAGCTGTAGAAAACAATGCCAGGCAGCAATGGTGAGAGCTAGCAAGATATTGTTTGTATAAAGAGGGAAATAGATTCAGGGGAGAACAATATTAATCTCCATCTTTACAAGGCACTGGTAAGGTCTCATTTGGAATATGCGGTGCAGTTTTGGAATCCCGTATACAAAAGGGACATCTTGGAAATAGAAGGAGTTCAGAGAAGGGCAACTAAATTAATAAGGGGAATGGAGGGGCTTGACTTTACAGGCAGATTAGACAAGTTTGGGCTGTTTTCAATGGAGAAGCGGCATTTAAGCAGGGATAGGATATACAAATATATAAATGCGTCATATAAGAACCTCCTTGGGGCATTGTTCACTAATAGGTCATATCAGAGGACTAGAGATGGCCGAAACTCACTAGTTTTCTTCCGTTTTCATAATTAATAGCTTTAAAGGTGGGTTAGATAAGTTTCTAAAACTAAAAAATATTGAGAATTCTTTGTGTTAATTAGACATGGCTGAACTTCATAAACAGACCCATGAAAGTCAATGGGGAGTGGTAGTTCAAAAAGTTTGGATGTTTTACAGATAAACTAACAATGGTAACTTACTGTAAATGGCTGTGGCACCTGGGAAATGGTCTGGGGAACATGCCTCCATCACCAAAACCTGTTTAAACACTTCTTACTTTATGATCGGGCAATTGTTGGGTTTGCGCAAGCATACAGGGGTTAAGGAAAATTTGAGGGTTACCGAAGGATACTTTCGAAGGTTACCGAAAATAGAACCATGAATTCGAGGGTTAATACAAAGGATCTATACATTCAAGGGTTACTGAAAACGAACAATACTTTCGAGCGATACTGAAAATCGAGGGCTACATTCGAGGGTTAGTGAACGATACATTCTGGGGTTAGTGAAAATGATCCATGCATTCGAGGGTTACTGAAAATGAATGACACTTTCGAGGGTTACCGAGCGATACATTCTAGGGTTAGCGGCCCATGAATTCGGTAATTATTGATTTTTTTCGATAATTATCGAAAATACAGCCGCGAGTCCGAAAAAACTAACTAGTTCGAGCCTGATCGAGTTTGAATAGTTCGTCCAAACATAAAGTTCGGCCCAAGCTCGGGTTCCAGTTCGGTTTTGTGTCCATCTCTAGTATTAATACACCTACTGTGGCTCTGGTTGATAAAGGGACACTTTCCGGAATACCCCTCCCCATTTTTAGCTGTTTTTTTTTTTTTGCCTTCCTCTGGATCAAGTGTTAAGAGTAAGGTGTAAAGGTTGAACTAGACGTATGTCTTTATTCAAACTCAATTACTATGTTACTATGCATTACTACTTACCTATAATAAATACACCAGACTGCTAATAAATGCATCAGGGGGATTTATTGGCCTGCAGTATTGGAAACGCCCAATACCGCAGTCGTACATGTATGATCGGATAGGCGTACAATACCAAGCAGTAGTATATTACCACTATGGTATTGTATAGGTGATTGTACAATTATGATCACAATCATAAAAACTTTGGTACCACGAAAGAGCAATACCACGCCTTTATAAATATGGACCAAGGTTGCCATGCGCATACATATAAACATTGTATCAGCTCTAAAAGCCGTCTCTGCACAACCTTAAGTTGTGAAAATCCAAAAATCTGATTTAAACCCTATTGAATCAGATTTTTTTTAATTTTCAAACACAATTATTTAAATATTTGAATTTTCGATTTATGTCTGATTTTTCATGAAAAGTTCTGATTTAAATTTTTTTTAAAAAAATCCTTGTGTCCATGGATTTTCGAAACTGCCAGTTCCGAAATGAAACCAGATTAGTTTAGAAACCAGGACTTATCAATAATCAGCACATTTGTGTTGGTTGGTGTAGTTACCACAACATGCTGGCATTTCAATGGAACCTGTTGCATGATCACATGTGTTTGACTGCCTTCGGTGTAACCAACTTTCCTGTTTGAATTCTTATTCATTTTAGATATTATTTTCCCAGAAACATAAAATCACACTGAATAATATACCACAATATACCTTAAAATGCAATAAATGGGTGTTCGCTAACACCTGTGTAGTTAAAGGGCATGTCCACTGAAAAAAAACTTTTCTCTAAATTGTATCCCACACCCCATCTGTATGTTATTAGTAGCTTCCAAAAATGCTCCTGAACTTGCTTACCTGACCCGGTCCCTCACCGCTCCGACACTGCCTCTGCTGCTGACAGCCACTCCACTTCCTGGTCAGGGCTGTGTTAAGGCGTGACGTGACATCACGCTCAATTGCCTGACAGCCGCAACCAGGAAGGAAGTTGTCTGTCTGAGCAGAAGTCCCATGTCCCGTTTTTGCTCAAAACAAGCTCGAAACTGGAGCAGGGGGCGGCACCTTGATTGCGAAGGACTGGGTCAGGCAAGAAAGTGGGGTTTGGGGGGGTAATATACAATTTAGAGAAAAGTTTTTTTGGGGGGTGAACTTGCCCTTTAGGGTTTCTGGAACCCATTTTGTGACCTTCTGTAATTATAAGGTCATGAAAATATTTTGTAGAAGTTTTGCGTGACAGTGTTAATCTATCTATTATCTATTTATTATCTATCTATCATCTATCTATCTATTTATCTATTATTTATCTATCTATTATCTATCAATTTATCTATCTACCAATCTATTGATCTATCAATCTATCTATTATCTATCTATCTATCTATCTATCGATCTATCTATCTATCTATCTATCGATCTATTGATCTATCTATCTATCTATCTCTAATTATTATACTATATTGAAATCTCAAGTCTAATGGTGGTTATTTACATGAATTGATCAAGACTTATAACCAACAGAGTTAACTGAAGTTTTCACAATATCTCCCCTTCTACTGATAGTGCCCAGCAGCCCATTACACAGAACAATAGAGCAGCAATGCTGATTTTTTAAAGAATACCATCATATCACGGAACACAGGGAAAAGTAAATAAAATAAGGCATAATCTAAAGTGCTTATTTTCAATTGCATTTGAAAAGGGATCATTCCATCTAAATGAAGAGCCTATGACATCCAGGTTTTTTCCTTCACACTGTATTATGCAAAGTAAATTGATAGTGCAATAGGATGAGATTTTATCTATTGGACAATGACTGTTAGCCTTGAAATAACAAACACCTTTAACATGTCAATATTTGTGTTACATACAAAAGATTCATTCTAACTCTTAACACAGTGCTCAGAGAGAGGAAACACGGGGGCTTCTTTTTACCCCTGGAGTAACAATAAACATCTGTAAAAGTTATTTTATATTAAAATATACAAATTATGGTTTCTTAACAAATACATAAGGTAATGCTCCCAATTAAATATCATTATCAGGCTTTTCTCTCTCATATTTAGCCCTTTACTATATGTGAAAAGAAAAACAAACAGCTTCATAACAGTGAAAAACTTGGCATAAGAGAAAAGGAATTTGAATAATCTAATTCAATACAAAGACATCATTACTGGATTTCAGAGTGAAATTTATCTACTTAATCTATTTTAGCTTTATTTATATCATTTTATTTAACATTACAGAGTAGAATTTTTTATCATAAATTTTAGTTTTTAGTATTTCCAATGTAGTAATAGAAGCATTGATTGAATCCGGTTGTGTTTCTGTAAGAGAAGGTAAATTAATTTGTAAAGGACATTTAGGATTTCTGTTTTTCTTGGGTTAGGGTTATTTGTGTCCAGCTTTAAGTTGTTTAGTAATTTGTAATCATTTGAAAAGTTGTTTGCAATATTTTTAGCATTGCAAATATTTTGATCTTTTGATCTAGAATATATGAGATTTTAGATTTGGCTGTTTTATTTATGAAATTTTTTGTAAAAAATGTATAAGCTTTTGGACCTTGAGCATAAAAATCTGCTTTGAGGCATCTAGTAAGTTTTAGCAAATGTATATAGTTTTAGTAGGTAATAGGGGACGTTATACAGTAGATAATAAAAACAAAAAGGGAAAGTTTGAGTATAAACTTGGTTTAAAAGGCTGCATTTTGGCAACAAGCCATGGTTGCACAAAGTCATATTAAAGAGTATACTCAGTTTTAAAGGGACTGTAAACTCCCTTAAAGCCCCAAAAATAAGTATGTGCATTTGTTTCTATTATTCACAGGGAGGTGAGAACGCTTATTCTCACCTCCCTGTGAATAATAGGACGCTCGGGAGACCTGGAACTTACCTTACCCGCCGCTCCGCTCGCAGCCACTCCTTCTCTGAACAGTCGTTCTTCCCGATCGCGCCCCTATTTTGTATTGGCGCATGGCCTAAGATAGGGCGCGCGGTCGGGACAGAGCGCCCGTCAGTGAAGGAGCGGCTGCGAGTGGAGCGGCGGTAAGGTAAGTTCCAGGTCCCCCGAGCATCCTATTATTCACAGGGAGGTGAGAAAAGCGTTCTCACCTCCCTGTGAATAATAGAAACGAATGGCACATACTTATTTTGGGGGGTTTAGTGTTCCTTTAAAACGCAATAATATTTCTTTGTTTTGAAAAAGGTGCGTGTAATGTCAAATTATCAGGGGAGTATAAAACGGTTCTTATTGTTTAAAATGGTGATAATTTTGCCCCAACCAATCAGATCTTATTTAACATTTGAAAGATAACATCTGATTGGTTTGGGCAAAATTAGCACCATTTTAAACGCTAGAAACTTTTATTGAATAACCCTGTATGTTCTTAGTAAAAAATTGCATTTATTATTATTGTGCTTTTATTTTTCTCCTTTGATCAGGTGTATACCTCTGTCCACCATCCAAAAAAGTGGCAGGTGGACTTTAATTACATGTTCATTCAACAAGTGAGGGCTAGGCCCGATCGGATCGCAATCACGATTAAATAGCGCACCAGTTGGACTGGCCACACTAGGTGCACTGGGGTCCTTTGCGCTGCGATCCGATGATTTGAACGCAAGCAATCACTATTTTTGGTGCGATTCACATGCGTTTTGATTACCATTTTTGGTGTGATTCACATGTTTCCTAAATGATAGTGTCTGGAATGAGTTTGTGCCTCAACCTCAAAAACTGGGAGCTGATATAGTTTTATATATAGTTTTATATAGTGCACATGGTATTTTAATGCTGGGCATATACTGTGCCTGATATTAAAACCAATTAGATGTTTATTCTCAGTGGTGTAACTACAGCCCCCTCGACAACCGGGGCCCGGGGGCTAAGAGGGCTTGTCAATGTACCACATTTATATGTTTTTAAACAGCGAATCACGTGTATGTAAGTAAAAGTGCACGTGATCATCTGTTTAAAACTACTGACACTCCAGTACAGCTGATTGCATGCACCTTTAAGCTGGGTACACACAGTAACGATAAAGCCCCGATACAGTTGGATCCGATGGTATCGGGGCTTTATCTGTACTGTGTGTACCTTTGTTTCCCGAATGAGCAAGCGGCTGCTGAACGGGAAAGAACGAAAATTTCCATCGGCTGTGCTAGACTCCCTATAGAGGAGTCTGCTGTGGCCGAGGGAAATACAAAGTCCCGTGCATTCTCCCTATGATGTGCATAGGGAGAACACCCAGGACTGTGTGTATGCAGATCTTTGAAAGATGGCAGACAGGATCTTGCATATCCTGTCTGTCATCTTTCACTGATCTGTACTGTGTGTACCCAGCTTCACTCAAGTCCGCACGATCAGCTGTTTAAAAAGTCCTGATATCTTGAATAATGAACAAATCCTGTTTGATCCACAATTTCCCTATTACATCTACATTTGCATCTGTGTTGCCAACTTTATACACAGAATTGAAATGTGTGATTGTTCTATTGTATTCGCTACTTAGCTGTTTATTGCGCTATGTATATTTCTTTCAATAGGATTTTTTTTAAAGATACAGGGTTGCCTTTCTAGTGATTTTTATGGTGTTTTCTGATTTTCTCCATGAAATCCTAGATATAACTCTGTCCTGTGGGTTCTCAATTTGACATTTTTGATGTCAAAAATTAGCTCCATACAACATTTTAAATTTATGTAAGAACTTTTTGTCATACTACTTCCTACTGTGCACCATTACTATTTATAGGACTGTAGGAATATTGGTAACAAAGCTTTTAGACTATGCATGTCTCCCATGCTCTGTTGTATAACTTAGCTCATCCTGTTTGGTTAACTCTTCCTGTGTGAGCTAAAAGAGCACTGCTCCACTTAAAGGTCTCTCGCTTTAGCAGAAACTTTCTTTTCATTCTTTTATTAGGAATGAATTCCTATTCTTAAAATAGGCTAGTAAGTAAATATTTGGTTTGCACTAAAAGGCACAATGACAGAATTAGAAACACTTGAACAACATTATGAGAGCATCGGAAAGTCACAATTTGCATCCTAAATTCCTGCTTTCAAGCATAAAATAGAACTATTTTAACAAAACCCAATACTCATCTTAGTGCAAACATTGGGTTAGAATTAGGTATTCTACATTCTAACTTTGGACCAATATTTCATTCTGACAGATTAAAGGGCTCCTCCAACCCCTCAACAAAACTTTGTATATACCTTAAGGACCCCCAAACCTAATGTTCATTATACTTACCTTTTCCAAAGATGCTTCTAAACTTACAGAATCTCCACGACTCTCTCCTCTGCAGTGTCCTGGTAGCAGCTGTCATTCAAGCCCATTGCACTGACATCACAGCCAAAGAAGGTTATTACCCAAGCTGCCTCCACTGCTTCTGTGAGTGCACATAAAAAGCACATAGCAGCAGAGAAGGTGTATATCTGCTGGTGAGGGGGGAAAACTAGGTTGGGGGGGACTTAACCTATATACAAAGTTTTGTCAAGAGTGTAGGGATGCCCTTTGACTGATCAATGTAGCAATTAATGGTCTGCCAGTCAGAAAAAAAGTGCAAAAAATAAAATATTGGAAACTGCACTGAATTAGCCATGATGTATTGATGATGATCAATCATCAGTTTCTTTGGAAAATCTGATAAAAATGTCTAAAGTTAGGCAGTATAACTTATATAGCTGCATGACATAAAATGTAATGTAGTATAAGATAGATGAGTTTTTAGGTGACATATGCTGGATGACTACTTTCTTTATATGTACCTAGTCGAGCAAGGTGACATAAGCTCCCCAGTTTCTAACTATCTGAAGTGGGAGCAGAAAAATACAGTCTGTCTCCTCCTGTTGCCATCCACACAATTGGAGAGGCCTTAACGACATCTTGATGGAGCTGTGTGATGTCGGCCACCTTCTGGAATTTTGGTTAGCTGTAAAAAAATAAAGCAAAACTATGCTTCATTACTAAAATAATGATTTATCCATTCATTAATACATTTAATCATTGGTTTCTTAATGCCATTTTCCTCATGTATTGTAGAGGGATGAAATCCTTATTCCTTGGCTGTACCTGGGGCGAGGGCATAAATTGCTAGGTTCTCATCCCTGGAAGTACAGCAGGTAGTTTTTATTATTCTCCCATAGCTGCTGGCACTGCTTCTTTTCAGTTCTACTCCCTTCACTTTGCCAACTATTCTTGGGATGTGTTGCTATAGGTAGACAGACTTTTTACAGTGCATGTTTATAAGTCCCATCAGTTGAAACTTAGTAAAGGGGTGAGTGCAGCAACCGGAAGAAAGAACCTCTGATGAAGTGCTGAGATCAGCACGAAACGCGTCAGGCGGTTCTAACTCTACATCCATGTCTGTGTATACATATATGTTGAATAAAGAAGCTTAAATTTTTATCCTCGGTGGATGTTCTTTCTTCCGGTTGCTGCACTCACCCCTTTACTAAGTTTCAACTGTTTCCTGATGTGTCGTGAGTCAAGCGAAGGGCTCTGGGCTTGAGCGGTTACTAGAGGTGAGCATGTACCCCCTCTACTTTTTGGTGCTTTATTACAGGAGTTTTGCTGTTACCCTCACTTGTGGAAGCCAAAGGGCTTTGTTTGTTACGCGAAAGGGCCGGGGGCTTAGTCCACCCGACCCAACCCTTTACAGCAGTGTTTTTCGGGTATTTACACATATCCAGTATATAACCTATATATGAGTTCCATGAGCTTCAGGATGATATTATGCTTGTAACTTATGGACATTTAACACTTTAATGGCTGGTAAACAGATGGAGCATATACTGTGGATTGTCTAATTATAAGTCTCATCACCCATGGATTAATTCATCCTTAAAAATGGCTTAACAGTTAAGATGGATGTAGTTTCTCTGTAAAGTTGGTTTTGTGGCAAAACATTGTTGTTTGTGTGAAATGTTTGGCCGATTCCATGTGTTCACAATTATTCTAGTGTTTTAGTGCTTTTCTAACAAATTCCCTGCCAACAACACTGTCTTTTGGGGCTTATAAAGTCAAGGTCTCATATCTAAACCCTCACCTCAGTGTTATTCATAAATATTTTTCTATATGAATTATGGGAGCTAGTTATTGTTTTCTATGCCATTTCCCAGCTTCCTATGCAATTTATAATCAATTGACTGCTGTGCATAGTCTGATATTTTAGAATCATTGTCCACCTGGGCCAATTTTTGATTGAAAAATTGGCTGTAATTTTTGACCCAACCAATTACTCCCAAATGCAGAGAAGAGAGCAGAGCCATGGATCGGGCTATGTAAGTAATGCTAAAACTCCCTTACTTATTGCCTCCTTTAATGTCTGTGACACTTATACATTCTGCACAACCTAACCATAGACCTGCTCTGCTCCCCCTCCCTTCCCCTGCTGTCTTTCGTCTGCTGAATCTCCTAAATGTTGCAGAAAGTGTGCTACCAGGCAGGCAAGAGGTCAGGCAGTGGTCACATATTATAATGTCTGCTTCTGGGTACAGGTCTTTCCCTGTAAATGCTGCGATTAAAATGACGATTTCTCAGAATCTACAGCTCAAGTTTAAAATCTGAAAAAATTGGAATCTTGCTGTATTTTAAAGATACCATTTAAAGAAACTGGCAGAGGCAGAATGCATTAGGGTGAATGAAGCTGCATTAATGCTTAAGAAAAAAAAACATCAATGTACATGATTACATACTTGGTCTTCTAGGAAAATGCAATGTCTTCTGGTTACACAAAGGTTACTGGAGTCTAGAAAACAAGACTGAAAACAGGAAAGGAAAGTTATGAACTGAATATCCTGTAAAAGCTTGGAATTTAAAGCTGGTTTTAGCTAGTGCGCCCAAACTACATTTTCCATATGGCATGTATCCAAAATATTTTGCCAAACTGCTTTTTGTGTATTCAGTTTTTAAAGTGTTAAATTGAATGTAGAAATGATCTAATTTAACTTGAGGTGCACCTGGTTTTCCACTCTTCCTGTTGAATCAGTGGTCACACTCTGATACAGGGAATCATGGAAGAGCACAGACCAAGCAATTCATTTAGAGATTATGTATTTTATATACTGACTTGGTAGTTGATTTTGGGTAATGTGCAATTACAGGGAGCTGAAGGTCTTTGATTTGATATACAGGTTCCTGTGAAGACTCTGCATGATGAGACGAAATGTGTTTTAGAAGATCACATCTCTATACGTGTCATTTTTCTTGTATTTTAGGTTTTGGCTGGCCTGTACAAATCAACTTAGAGGATTATTTTTATTAGGGAGGACTAGAACTCGAACTCAAACCCAAGTTCGAGCCGAACTTTATGAGTTTGGACGAACACGAACTATTCGAACTAGTTCGGGTTCGAACTAGTTTGATTTTCCGGACTCGCGGGACTATTTTCGAAAAGAGTATTTTCAAATGTACGAGGATTTTCGAAAGTTCGGCAGGCCTCGAACGTCAGCTTCCAAAAACCCCTGAATGGCCAGAGATTCCCGAACGAAGGTGCTCCATTGCGGAAAAGCTGACAATCCCGTGGCCAGATGTTTGGAGGTCCCGCAGCTCGAAACCGGGACCCCCTCCTAGGTCCTTACAAGGACTTTGTGGCCCTGACAAGCCCTTTGGGCTTAGGTTTCCCTGCGGCCGCCAGGGTACCTCCGGTGCCGGTGGCCTTAACGAGGCTCATGTTTACCGTCATCTTGATCTGGCATCTTGATCCAATGTCTTCTTTCTTCTGCCATCTACTGCGATGACTTCCGAGCTCCGCAGAGGTTTGCACCTCTTTATATAGGTTTGCAGAAAACCCTAATCCGTTTCTGATTGGTCAATTTTTCAATGCTTGGTTTACATGGTTTATATTAACCAATCAGATTTTCTGATTTTCCGAAATCTGATTGGTTAATGTAAATCATGTAAACCAACATTGAGAAACTGACCAATCAGAACGGATTAAGTTTTTCTGCAAACCTATATTAAGAGGTGCAAACCTCCACAGAGCTCAGAAGTCATCACAGTAGGTGGCAGAAAAAGAAGTGGCTAGCAACATCGACTCCGCTGAGCCGGCTGTGCCACGGCTCACTGTCGGCCGCAGTGAGCCGCCTGGCATTGGCGACTTCAGTGGTGTTGGTGTCGCTAGCCCGAAGACGTCACGGCGATCAAGACGTCGGTAACATCGACCTCGTTGAGGCCCACCGGTGCCGGATGTACCACTGGCGGCCCACAGGGTACTTCTTGGGGTCGTGGCCTCAACGGAGCTGGTGGTATTTTTTTAATCATAGGGAAGATAGGAACTGCTATTCCTTTTCTTGTTCTTTAATAAAGAATTAATAGTGTAACATAAGATGGCAATTTCGGACAATAGTTGTTGGCAGATTGTCAGGCAAAGAAAGTAAGTCAGGCAGCTCAGTTGCATCAGCTTTCCTTAATCTTTTGTAGGTAAGGCTTTGTTAAAGCACAAAGGAAGGTAGTAATATCAGTTCTCCATCCCTATAATAATACAACAAGTAGGAACTTAAGGCATGTCCACCCCCAAACTATAATCCCCCCCAGTAATGCCCCACCATGTAGTGTAGTGTAATCCTTACCTCACATCCCAGCTCCATAGGGTTCTCCTGTAGACCCCCTAAAGTCCCAAAAACGTCCACCAGGAGGCTAGCAGGCTCTGCTGCTACCTTGCCTCCGGTAGATATTTGTCATGCGTCTGCAGCCCTTCTCCCCCCCCCTCCCCCTCCCTCTCCCTCCCTCTCCCTCCCTCTCCCTCCCGTTCTACTATCCTCCCCGTAGCGTAAAAGCCTTTTAATATGCTGCTCCCCCATGTCTGGTACGCCCAACCGCATGGTTAGTATTTTCCAAAAGCTCCCCAAACTCTTACTTACCTCTCCTCTTTCCTCCGCTGCACTGAATGACCGGCAGCCGCGCGTCCGTGATTGGCTGCCGTTCAGCCAATCACAGACGCGACTGCCGGTCCCCCCCTCCCCTTGCTTGCATTCTCGCAAGCAGAGGGCCCCAGTGCAGCGGAGGAACGAGGGGAGGTAAGTAAGAGTTTGGGGGGCTTTTGGAAAATACTAACCATGCGGTTGGGGCTACCAGACATGGGGGAGCAGCATATCAAAAGTAATTTTTAAGGGTGGACATGCCCTTTAAATAACTTCAAAAATGATTTTCAGTAAACTAGTAAACAAAGCAGTTGTGTTCCCTCTTCTTTTCTAAAGGTTCTCCAAGATTTTCTCAATTGAGGCAGGTATGCTGCATCGCCACTGCAAATTAGAACTTCTTTAGTCAAATTCCAAAACATGGCTAATTTCTATTACATTTCAAGCAGGACTTCTAACTTTGAAAACATGTGATTAAAGGAAATTGCAGGAAAAAAATTAAATTTGATCTCAATGGTTTCTAGGTTGTTGGTCAATGGTCCTATTTTAGTGTCTACACAGAAATTTGAGGTTAAAGAGCATGTCCACCCTCACCAATTTTACAAACAGCTTTAGGCCCACCAAATACACACATTCCGCTATACTTACCTTTACCAAAAATGCTTTTACATTACTTACCTTAGCACAGGAGAACCCTATGGAGCTGGGATGTGAGGTAAGGATTACACTACACTACATGGTGGGGCCATTACTGGGGGGGATTATAGTTTTGGGGGTGGACATGCCCTTTAAGTTCCTACTTGTTTGTATTATTATAGGGATGGAGAACTGATATTACTACCTTCCTTTGTGCTTTAACAAAGCCTTCACCTACAAAAGATTAAGGAAAGCTGATGCAACTGAGCTGCCTGACTTACTTTCTTTGCCTGACAATCTGCCAACAACTATTGTCCAAAATTGCCATCTTATGTTTACACTTTATTAATTCTTTATTAAAGAACAAGAAAAGGAATAGCAGTTCCTATCTTCCCTATGATTAAAAAAATCACACCAGCTCCGTTGAGGCCACCGACCCCAAGAAGTACCCCTGTGGCCGCCAGTGGTACCTCCGGCACCGGTGGCCTCAACGAGGTCGATGTTACCGACGTCTTGATCCGGCGTGACGTCTTCGGGCTAGCGACACCAACACCACTGAAGTCGCCAATGCCAGGCAGGCTCACTGCGGCCGACAGTGAGCCCGCTGGCACAGCCGGCCTCAGCGGAGTCGATGTTGCTAGACACTTCTTTTTCTGCCACCTACTGTGATGACTTTGAGCTCTGTGGAGGTGTTGCACTCTTAATATAGGTTTGCAGAAAACTTAATCCGTTTTCTGATTGGTCAGTTTCTCAATGCTTGGTTTACATGATTTACATTAACCAATCAGATTCGGAAAATCAGAAAATCTGATTGGTTAATATAAACCATGTAAACCAAGCATTGAAAAATTGACCAATCAGAAACGGATTAGGGTTCTGCAAACCTAATAAAGAGGTGCAAACCTCTGCGGAGCTCGGAAGTCATCGCAGTAGATGGCAGAAGAAAGAAGACATTGGATCAAGAGCCAGCAAGATGACGGTAAACATGAGCCTGTTAAGGCCACCGGCACCGGAGGTACCCTGGCGGCCGCAGGGAAACCTTAAGCCCAAAGGGCCCTTGTCAGGGCCACAAGGTCCTTGTAAGGACCTAGGAGGGGGTCCCGGTTTCGAGCTGCGGGACCTCCAAACATCTGGCCACGGGATTGTCAGCTTTTCGCAATTGCGAGCACCCGTTTTCGGGAATCTCTGGCCATTCAGGGGTTTTTGGAAGCTGACGTTCGAGGCCTGCCGAACTTTCGAAAATCCTCGTACATTTGAAAATACTCTTTTCGAAAATAGTCCGCGAGTCCGGAAAATCAAACAGTTCGAACCCGAACTAGTTCGAATAGTTCGTGTTCGTCCAAACTCATAAAGTTCGGCTCGAACTTGGGTTTGAGTTCGAGTTCTAGTCCATCCCTAATATAAAATAATCCTCTAAGTTGATTTGTACAGGCCAGCCAAAACCTAAAATACAAGAAAAATGACACCGTATTAGAGCATGTGATCTTCTAAAACACATTTCTGTCTCATCATGCAGAGTCTTCACAGGAACCTGTATATCAAATCAAAGACCTTCAGCTCCCCTGTAATTGCACATTACCCAAAATCAACTTACCAATGTCAGTATATAAATCTACATAAATCTACTAAATGAATTTGCTTGGTCTGTGCTCTTCCATGATTCCCTGTATCAGAGTGTGACCACTGATTCAACAGGAAGAGTGGAAAACCAGGTGCACCTCAAGTTAAATTAGATCATTTCTACATTCAATTTAACACTTTAAAACTGAATACACAAAAAGCAGTTTGGCAAAATATTTTGGATACATGCCATATGGAAAATGTAGTTTGGGCGCACTAGCTAAAACCAGCTTTAAATTCCAAGCTTTTACAGGATATTCAGTTCATAACTTTCCTTTCCTGTTTTCAGTCTTGTTTTCTAGACTCCAGTAACCTTTGTGTAACCAGAAGACATTGCATTTTCCTAGAAGACCAAGTATGTAATCATGTACATTGATGTTTTTTTTCTTTAAGCATTAATGCAGCTTCATTCACCATAATGCATTCTGCCTCTGCCAGTTTCTTTAAATGGTATCTTTAAAATACAGCAAGATTCCAATTTTTTCAGATTTTAAATCTGAGCTGTAGATTCTGAGAAATCGTCATTTTAATCGCAGCATTTACAGGGAAAGACCTGTCACTCCAGAAGCAGACATTATAATATGTGACCCATGCCTGACCTCTTTGCCTGCCTGGTAGCACACTTTCTGCAACATTTAGGAGATTCAGCAGACGAAAGACAGCAGGGGGAAGGGAGGGGGAGCAGAGCAGTGTCTATGGTTAGGTTGTGCAGAATGTATAAGTGTCACAGACATTACAAGGAGGCAATAAGTAAGGGAGGGTGGGGGGAATTAGGAACACTCACTAAACATTAATAATTTAATGACAAAGCAAGCACAGATAAATATGTAAGTACCATAATTTTACTTTTCTCAAATTGTAGTTTCAGAAAATGTAAAGTTGTTTCAGTGAGTAGTGACCCTTCAATATGAATGTATGTATTTCCTTATATTTCCTTAGATGACATAAAAGCAATTTGTAACTGCAGTTTCAGTTCTATAAAAATAATATATGGGTTCTCTTCACCATACTTCTACTTTTTAAAATTTGCATTAGCTAGACCACAAATTATTGAATATTAAAATGTTGGAAATTGCACCTTAGGCAATGCACTTTTTAAAGCCCTGTAAGGTTCCCTATACTAAAAATAATGTTTTTTAATATTGCCCAACTACCTTTTGCATGATGATCTATCCCCTATTTCTTTTGATTTCTAACCTGAAGTGCCCACCGGTTTACAAACCTTCAGGTAGTTTAAAATCAAGAATTAGAATTTATTTAACATTTTGGTTACAAACAATATACATTCGTGCCTAACACCTTTCAAGCTGCAAACAGTTCTAACTCATAGGCTCGACCTGACATCAGTCCTCCCCCGCCTATTATGAATTTAAAGGGATAGTCCCCCTAATCCAGTTAGCACATCTAACCCCATAGTATATAAACATGATACAGGAGGCACTAAGAAAACTAATTGATACTAGAATATATAGGAGACTGGAAAACAATCCGACAATGGAATTTAGAGGTATATTGGGATGATAGAGAAAAGTATGACAGATTTCTTGGTTCCAAAATACAGTTATCCCTATTTTCCACCACCTTCCCAAGATCCATAAAAATGAATTTCCCCCGAAAGGGAGACCAATTGTGGCAGACACAGCATCCCTTAATGAAGGGTTGTCAAAATTAATGGACCTTCTTTTTCAAACATTTGTGAAAAGGTTACATTCTTTCTTAAGGGATACCACTCATATTTAAGTATTTTAGAGTGTTTTCCATGGGAAAAAGACTATTCATTAGCTACCATGGATGTGGTATCTCTTTACTAATGTATTCCACATAAATGGAATATACATGCAGTAAGTTATCACTTAGACAAGTACAGTATTTATCTTAGTAAATGGAAAAACATTCTGGAAGGCTTAATGTACTTGCTGACTTATATACTATACAGTATATAGGGTTGTGGGGCACCAATGGGAGCCAAATTTCCCCCCACATATGCCAATTTGTTTATGGGGTGGTGGGAGGAAACATGCCTTTTCTACCACCCTGAGTTTAGAGGTGTGAGTCCAAAAGTCATATCATGCTATCAATATATAGATTACCCTTTATTTATATGGAAGGGTCTAAAATGGAATTTGAAATATGGATAGAGCTATTGAATAATAATAACTTCAATTTAAGATTTTCATATGATTTGGGGGGAATATCAATAAAGTACTTGGATTTATGTATAGAAGGTACAGAGGAAGGCATACTTACCCATAATTGTAGAAAACTGGAGGTAAGAAATACTATTCTCCATGCTAGTTCTAACCATCCACCCCACAGTATTAAAGTTCTTCCATGTTGTCAGTATTTAAGATTAAGGACAAATTGTAAAACAGATTCCTCATTTAGAGAAGCTAGAGACCAAATGATGGAAAGACTTAGAGAAAGAGGATACAGCAACAAAACTCTTGGTGAAGCTATTTGTAAAGCTGAAAAGGTGAAACGAAAAGATCTTCTATGGGGTAATCATAAAAATAAAAGGAAACATAATATATCTTTTTGTAAGGATATCTTTTTCACTACTAGGTATAGCCCACAGTACAAACAGGTGGTTGGCATTGTTAAGAAATTTTTACCTATCCTGGAACAGGATCCCCTGTTTGGTGATTAAAGAAGGTTGTAAATATGTTCCCAAAAGAGCTAGTTCATTGTGCGACATTCTGTCCCCCAGTCTTTGAAAAGTACAATATGCTGTAAGACCTGTTTGTATACCTTTTAACATGTACCTTTTGTCGCATCCAATATGTGGGTCACACCAAATATTATTCCTGCCTTATTTATACTTATGCAGTAACAGTCTGATACTCCTCCTCTTCTTTATTAACATATGTTCTACAGTATCAGAGATGGGAGCATCATCAATGACAATGACTCTAGGAGAAGCCAGAAAAAACTCAATTACTGCATGGGTAGAGATGGCCAAACTTCCTGAAGTTGAATTCGTTTCCGATCTTCTGAACGTTTAGAAATTCAGTAGTTTGAAAGTCAATGGGTAGAGATAGTTCGAAAAGTTTGGATGTAATACAGATAAAATAGCAATGGAAACTTACTGTAAATGGCTGTTGCACCTGGGAAATGGTCTGGGGGGAAAAAGTCCATATCACCAAAACTTATTTAAATACTACCTTCCCCGATGATCTAGCAATTGTCGGGTTTCCACATGCAACATTCAAGGGTTATGACTAATTCGACGGTTACCGAACGATATATTCGAGGGTTACCGATATCAAAGGCTACATTTGATGGTTACCAAAATTAATGGCTACATTTGTCGGTTACCAAAATCGAAGGCTACATTTGAGGGTTACCAAAATCAAACACTACATTAGAGGGTTACCAAACGATACTTTCGAAGGTTACCAAATTTGAATCCTACATTTGTGGGTTAATAATTCAAAGATTCGATAATTATCACATTTTCGAAAATTATCGGAAATAAATGTGCAAGTTCAAAAAACCAAAACTAGTTCATAGTTTGGATAGTTCGAGTTTGCAAGTATGTATGTATAATTTAATTTATAAAGTGCCATTGGGTACGCAGCACTGTAAATTATAAAATACAGAGTATAGAAACAAGGGATAAGTGCAAGCAATTATACAGATAAATAAAAATTAAATAATAAACTTTCATACATCGGTTAAGAATATATATATATATATATATATATATATATATATATATAAATAATATCCGAAAAAGGAGCACTCATGGGACTTGTTACAAATATCGTGGTGATCTTATTGTATCTACGCGTTTCGGCTAGATGTCGGCCGTCCTAGGATACAAACATTCAACAATCGTGCAGTAATAAAACCTTGGTGACACACCCCTGTACTGAGACACTCCCATACCTAGTTTAACCTTAATAGTGAAACCAAACAAATACCCCTCAAGGGGGTATAAGGCTATGTGATGCAATTCTAGAATAAAGGCTTTTATTAGCCCAAGTATAAAGTGATAAGTGCTTATAAATTATCCCTCCCTCTAAAATACTGAGTTAAAAAGTGAGCCAAAGTACTAACATTAAAAGTGGTAAAGAACTTTAAGAATTGATATAAAATGCATATAAAATAGTGTATTATAAAAGCTCTCTTAACTATACTATGTTTTTTCAGAACTAGAATCGCTGTCTAATTACAAAAACTTATGTATCATAAAATAACCTCTAATGTCTCTACCTAATACTGGAAGATAAACTGTGTATCAACCTGCCTAACTGGGATAATCAATTAAGTAAGTTACAAGATGCAAGGAGATAATTCAATTAAGTAAGTTACAAAGATTGTAACAGAAGGGAGAGATAAAGAGGAGTCCTATGAGGCAAAAAGAGCTAGGAAAACAAAGGTAACTAAATACGTTAAAAGCACTGCTAACCATGCTATATAAACTAATAAACTTCACACAATACCCTCGTCGTGAATCTCCTACTAGATGGAGGGAGGTACGAATATGGAAAAATATCCCAAGAGACAACATACTATACTGGAAACAATGTTAAGAGTCTTTGGGCCACCTGTTAAAAAACGTCCTATGTAGGGCGTCCTATAAGAAACCGGATAATGAGAAATGTTCGTTCATTCCCTTTGGTGCCAGGGTGCCCAGTTTCTTTATCCAGATATTTCACGCTGAAGTAACCGACGTCCTTTTTCTGTACATTGGATACTGCATCTACTTTCTATGGCCATCCATTTTAGAGTCCTAAGGTGTGGCCTCTCTCCTTGAAATGTCTAGCGACCGATTGTTTGCCATATTTTGTTCCCTCTGTGGGTCGGTGCTTTTAGCGCCTCTCTGGAGGCCAGTGCCATCCGTATGGACGTGGGATGGTTGGCCATTCTGTCCCTCAGGGATGAGTAGTCTTCCCTACATAATACTTGCCGCAGGGGCATGTTAAGAAATATATGGCATCCATGCTAATGCATGATAGTTTATGCCGTATTTTAAATCTGCGGCCCGTATGGGGATGTGGGAAATCCGTCCCCGCCATCATATAGCTGCAAGCTTGGCACCCTGTGCATTTATGGCAGCCATCTTTTTTGTAATCCAGCCATGTTAGTCCTTGTGTGGGTTGGGGTTGGAACATCTTGGTTTTCATCAAGATGTTTCTAAGATTTCTGGCTCGCCTGAAAGCAAAGATGGGTTGACTATGTTCAAACGGTATGTTCAAAATGTCCTGTCTGCACTAAGGAGGTCCCAATGTTTTCTAACACTGCTTTTAATGTCATTACTATTTGCAGAATATTGCATAACGTACGGGATTCGGTTAGCAGTTTGATCATTGCTATTGCTCATGTCAGTGTTGACTTGTTTAAACTTCCGAATAGCCATTTCTCGTTGTTTGGCCACTAGGCTAGGGTGGTATCCTCGTTCTATAAATTTGTTAGCCATCTCTTCCAGGTGCTGATTAGTGGTTTTTTCATCATTGTTGTTGGTAAGAACCCTACTGAACTGGGAGATGAGTACTCCCTTTTTTTGATGAAACGGACGGTAACTCGAAGCGTGGAGAAGAGTATTGCAATAAAGATCCTCTGGAGGACACTATTGGTCGACCTGGAGGTGCCTTTAATGATTTATGTACCTTAGGTACCGTATAGATGTTGGGTACATTAGGATATGCCGTGGTGAGAAACTTAGCCTCTGTATCACTGAGACAACCGGCTCTAACCGCCATAAGAATGATTTCGTCCAGTCTAATTTTTAGGGTCATCGTGGGATCTTTTGCCAACTTAATGTACATTTTGGGGTCCGCAACTGTGCAGTGAGTTCCGTCATATAATAGTGGCGGTCCAATAATACGACCGATCCGCCTTTATCAGCCGGTCGAATAACTACATTGGGATCATCCCTAAGGGTTTTTAAAGCCGTTCTTTCTCCTTTCGTGAGGTTATTATGCTGTGTATTGGCTCTAGAGAACTTTCAATGTCCTTTTTTACCATATTTGAGAACACTCGTATAGCAGGTGCAGTATTAGGTGGTTCAAACTTACTGGGTTTACGAAATAGAGGACTTGTAGTGTTGGTATGACGAAAATGGTCTTTGAGTTTTAAGGATCTTTGGAACCTGTATAGGTCCACTTCATCATCAAGAGGATTGTATTTAGGCGTGGGTATGAAAGTTAATCCCTTACTCAGAAGGCTATATTCGTCTTGTGTCAAGATATGGTGGCTAAGGTTATAGACTAGACCCGGTTGTGGGGTTGCCGCAGCCGCGGTGGTTTGCCTGCGGTTCTTTTGACCTCCCCTCCTAGTTTGTCTCCTGCTGCCTCTCGATTTCAACTGGAATGAGTGCTTACCCCTAAAAAAGAGGGATTGTTACTGTTATGCGAGGCTTCATTTTCTTTAGTGCCTGTGCGCTTAGGGTTATCAGTATCAGAGGGTGAGTCTTCCGAGCTGTCACATGTTCGTAAGGGTGCCTCTTCGGCGTCTATGATTAGCTGTTGTGGGAGTTACCGGTAAGCACGCTATAGACACGCTTATAGTATAATCGTCGTCAACCTTAGGAGCTTATTCTTTTGAAGGTTAGTAAATCATCCCTATATCGGTTGACTTGTGACTCAATCTTAAGAGCCATTCACTGGTGATCAGCCTTAAGGAGTTCAGCGTGCTGCGTGTGTAGTGCTACTATGTCCGCTCGTACAGTACTTAATTCCTTCGATGCATACTCTATCACCAACAGCATCAAATCAAATGAACATTTATTAAGAATTCCGCACCATTTCATGCAAAACTCCTTGTCTAATCTGCCCAATGTAGGGGTGTTCCTAACTCTGAATCCCCGAGGAATTTTTCTACTTCTGTGGTAATCGGACAAAAATACTCCATGTAGGTGCATATCTATTTCTTTCTTCCTTAGGCTTAATAATTTAACTGACACTTCTTTTAACGTAGGACTAACCTCGAGTGCCACCGTCGGCTCCGAGAAGAGGATTCTCTGCGAAGACGCCGACATCAGCCACGCGGCATCATTTAATACTGACACGGACTTTTACTTCACACAGCAAGACACGCAGAGAATCCTCTTCTCGGAGCCGACGGTGGCACTCGAGGTTAGTCCTACGTTAAAAGAAGTGTCAGTTAAATTATTAAGCCTAAGGAAGAAAGAAATAGATATGCACTACAACAGCAGCACGCTGAACTCCTTAAGGCTGATAACACAGGTGAATGGCTCATTAAGATTGAGTCACAAGTCAACCGATATAGGGATGATTTACTACAACAGCAGCACGCTGAACTCCTTAAGGCTGATAACACAGGTGAATGGCTCAATAAGATTGAGTCACAAGTCAACCGATATAGGGATGATTTACTAACCTTCAAAAAGAATAAGCTCACTAAGGTTGACGACGATTATACTAATAAGCGTGTCTATAGCTGGCTTACCGGTAACTCCACAACAGCTAATCATAGACGCCGAAGACGGCACTCCTTACAAACATGTGACAGCTCGGAAGACTCACCCTCTGATACTGATAACCCTAAGCGCACAGGCACTAAAGAAAATGAAGCCCGCATAACAAACAATCCTCTTTTTTAGGGGTAAGCACTCGTTCAGTGGAAATTGAGAGGCAGCAGGAGACAAACTAGGAGGGGAGGTCAAAAGAACCGCAGGCAAACCACCGCGGCTGCGGCGACCCCACAACGGGTCTAGTCTATAACCTTAGCCACCATATCTTGACACAAGACGAATATAGCCTTCTGAGTAAGGGATTAACTTTCATACCCACGCCTAATACAATCCTCTTGATGATGAAGTGGACCTATACAGGTTCCAAAGATCCTTAAAACTCAAAGACCATTTTCGTCATACCAAACCTACAAGTCCTCTATTTCGTAAACCAGTAAGTTTGAACCAACTAATACTGCACCTGCTATACGAGTGTTCTCAAATATGGTAAAAAAGGACATTGAAAAGTTCTCTAGAGCCAATACACAGCATGATACCTCACGAAAGGAGAAAGAAGGCTTTAAAACCCTTAGGGATGATCCCAATGTAGTTATTCGACGGCTGATAAAGGCGGATCGGTCGTATTATTGGACCGCCACTATTATATGACGGAACTCACTGCACAGTTGGCGGACCCCAAAACGTACATTAAGTTGGCAAAAGATCCCACGATGACCCTAAAAATTAGACTGGGCGAAATCATTCTTATGGCGGTTAGAGCCGGTTGTCTCAGTGATACAGAGGCTAAGTTTCTCACCACGGCATATCCTAATGTACCCAACATCTATACGGTACCTAAGGTACATAAATCATTAAAGGCACCTCCAGGTCGACCAATAGTGTCCTCCAGAGGATCTTTATTGCAACCTGTAGCTATCTTTGTGGATCATTTTCTTCAGCCCTTAGTTACTAGTATGAAAACATACCTACGTGATAGCCGGCAGCTATTAGAAATACTGGCTCAGTATACCGTCCCTTTAAATAACACAACTCTAATGACTTTAGATGTGCAAAGTTTATACACAATAATCCCCCACTTAGAGGGAGTGGGGGTATGCCTACAAGCTTTGGTGCATGGTGGGCACACACAGCCCCCCATAGAGCTTCTAATGGAACTGCTATTATTTGCATTAGAAAACAACTATTTCCAGTTGGAGAACTCTTTCTATAATCAAATAGCAGGGACCGCCATGGGGTCTAATGTAGGGCCCTCCTTCGCAAACCTCTATATGGAGGATTTTGAAACAAGATTTATTCTTCCAGAATTTGGTCATAAACTACTTATCTTTCGTCGTTATATAGATGATTTGTTCATCTTATGGGATGGTCCTCATGATGAATGTGAGAAATTCCTAGTGGCTCTCAACAGTAAGGTTACCGAGGTAAAATTTACCATGGTAGCCCATGAAACGCAGTCGACTATCTGGATTGAGAATTAAAAAAACTCCTTTAGGTTTTCAAACTAGCCTATTTACTAAGCCCAGATAGGAATACTCTTCTCCACGCTTCGAGTTACCATCCGTTTCATCAAAAAAAGGGAGTACTCATCTCCCAGTTCAGTAGGGTTCTTACCAACAACAATGATGAAAAACCACTAATCAGCAACTGGAAGAGATGGCTAACAAATTTATAGACAGAGGATACCACCCTAGCCTAGTGGCCAAAACGAGAAATGGTATTCGGAAGTTTAAACAAGTCAACACTGACATGAGCAATGCAATGATCAAACTGCTAACGAATCCCGTACGTTATGCAATATTCTGCAAATAGTAATGACATTAAAGCAGTGTTAGAAAACATTGGGACCTCCTTAGTGCAGACAGGACATTTTGAACATACCGTTTGAACATAGTCAACCCATCTTTGCTTTCAGGCGAGCCAGAAATCTTAGAAACATCTTGATGAAAACCAAGATGTTCCAACCCCAACCCACACAAGGACTAACATGGCTGGATTACAAAAAAGATGGCTGCCATAAATGCACAGGGTGCCAAGCTGAGCTATTGATGGCGGGGACGGATTTCCCACATCCCCATACGGGCCGCGATTTAAAATACGGCATAAACTATCATGCATTAGCATGGATGCCATATATTTCTTAACATGCCCCTGCGGCAAGTATTATGTAGGGAAGACTACTGCATCCCTGAGGGACAGAATGGCCAACCATCGCACGTCCATACGGATGGCACTGGCCTCCAGAGAAGGCGCTAAAAGCACCGACCCACAGAGGGAACAAAAATATGGCAACAATCGGTCGCTAGACATTTCAGAGAGAGAGAGGCCACACCTTAGCGACTCTAAAATGGATGGCCATAGATAAAGTAGATGCAGTATCCAATGTGACAGAAAAAGGACGTCGGTTACTTCAGCGTGAAAATATCTGGATAAAGAAACTGGGCACCCTGGCACCAAAGGAGATGAGAAACAGTTCTCATTATCCTGTTTCTTATAGGACCCCTACATAGGACGTTTTTAACAGGTGGCCCAAGACATCTTAACATTGTTTCCAGTATAGTATGTTGTCTTTGGGATATATTTCCATATTCGTAGCCTCCCCCATCTAGTAGGGATTCACGACGAGGGTATTGTGTGAAGTTTATTAGTTTATATAGCATGGTTAGCAGTGCTTTTAACGTATTTAGTATACCAGTTGTTTTCCTAGCTCTTTTTGCCTCATAGGACTCCTCTTTATATCTCTCCCTTCTGTTACAATGCTTTGTAACTTTACTTAATTGAATTATCTCCCAGTTAGGGCAATACTTTGTAACTTTACTTAATTGAATTATCTCCCAGTTAGGGCAGGTTGATACACAGTTTATCTTACAGTATTAGGTAGAGACATTAGAGGTTATTTTTGATACAAGTTTTGTAATTAGACAGCGATTCTAGTTCTGAAAATAAACATAGTATAGTTAAGAGAGTCTTTTATAATACACTATTTTATATGCATTTATATCACTATTTTAAAGTTCTTATACCACTTTTAATGTTTAGTATCTTTGGCTCACTTTTTAACTCAGTATTTTTAGAGGGAGGGATTTTATAAGCACTTATCACTTTATACTGGGCTAATAAAAGCCTTTATCTAGAATGCATCACATAGCCTTATACCCCCTTGAGGGGTATTTGTTTGGTTTCACTATTAAGGGTTTTAACAGGTATGGGAGTGTCTCAGTACAGGGGGGGGGTCACCAGGGGTTTATTAATGCACAGATTGTTGAATGTTTGATCCTGAGGACGGGACATCTAGGCCGAAACGTGTAGATACAATAAAGATCACCACGATATTTGTAACAAGTCCATGAGGCGCTTTTTCGGATATTATTTGTATGGAAATAGTGGGAAGCACAGGGGCATCTGGATTGTAAAGAGAGTGCGGGACATCGGGAGGTTGTTATATATATATATATTATATATATATATATTATATATAATATATATATATATAGTAAGATTCCAGGTGTCCCGCACTCACGCCAGCATTGCTGTATGCCCCGGTGCTGCTATTTAAATAATATATAGAACAATCCGTCAGTAATAGAGCACTCACGGGTCTATTTCATCTCATCAAACAAAAAATATTTATTCAGCAGTAGTTACATCTACGTGTTTCGGCTGGAACAATTCAGCCGTCTTCAGGATTTTATATATATATATATATATATATATATATATATATAAATTATGTATAAATTGATATAAGTGCAGCATGCCTTGACACATTAGAAATGAGATCCCTGCCCTGAAGAGCTTACAATCTAAGAACTCCTAAAGTTCCACCCAAACTTGGGTTCCAGTTTGGGTCCATCACTATGCAGAAGTATAATTCTTCTTTAAAATTTAGTACATGTGGTGTAGACTTCTGAATTTACCACTACTGCCATTTGCTCTGCAAAACTGTTAGCTAATTCCTGATTTATTGCCACAAATGTATTATCATGGATTTTTTTCTCCTAGTGTCTCTCTGTCTATTCTCTGAAATTAAATATATTTTAACACCTATAGGCACAGATGGAGTGAATAGGGGTGTGATGGTTTTCAATTTTTATTTCAATATACAATACATTTTCCCTTACAAATAATACTACAATGAATTTCACAATAACTCAGATGTTTGTGGTGGCTTTGATAAGGTTCTTCAGATCATTTTATTAGGGTAAAAACATTTTCACATTCCAGACACACATAAGTAAATAATGGGATATCAAACAAACCTTCATATAGATCAATGGATTGTTTCATTTACTTACTTTTCACAAGAAAGGTGGTATTGTTAATGCATTGCTTATTTAGATGTATTGCAATTTTTCCAAGACAAATATTTATTTTAGGAATACACCCTCCATTAGATATCTTCTGAATTGACTTATTATCTAATTACACCCTTTGGTGTACAATAAGAAAACACAATACATTGTTAATTACATATGTGTTGGGGCAAGTCAACATACATTCCCATTTTATTTAAAGGGACAATTTTAAAATTGCTTTAATCTACCATGGAACAATCATTTAAGTGCCAAGGGCGTTTGTTCAGATAACTTTCGAATAGAGACTTTAATAGGCATGCCATTGCTTCTTTCTGTCCTACATTCCGCTAGTTTTAATTTGTGCATGTTTAAGATCTAAGCATAATCTGGCAAAGTATCAAGTTGTTTCCATTTTAAACAATAAAACATCACTTGCACTGTATAAAGTGGCAAATTTTGCATACATAGGACCCATCTTTAATACACTCTGTACATTTACCATTTGTATATTAAAAGCATATTAACATTCAAGAAATATGTGTAAACATTTTTTAGAGCCGAGTTGCCAGGATATAGCAGTTGGAGAAAATTCTGCAACATTTATCCAATTATCTTAGACCCTTTAGTTTTTCTGCCCAAAATCACCTCACTCTGCTGTAATAGAGGGAGCCGATGTGATAAGCCATGTTTGTGTCCACACAGGCCAACTGTTCACCATACCACGGCCTGTCGGGCCCGTGTATGTGCTTAGCACTGCATGTGTACTGACAGATATCAATAGGATCTGCCAGAACACATGCAATTGTATTGGACACCTCAATGCTCTATGTCATTGTCAGATGTAAAGAAGCAACTCATTCAGAGAGGACTGTAGTATAAAATAAACCCTTTCCCAAGGTAAATGCTAGGTACTAAAAATTGGAAATTGAAAAGATAGAGAGAACTCATAACTTAAACCACATATCCACATTCTGGTTGACTGTGTCCTTCACTTGGGGGGGCTGGCCAACCTATGGAAAGACGGTAGAAGAAAGGTGGTGGACCAGACTGCAACATTACTCTCCTGTTTAAGTCATTAGTTTTAGAGATGAACGGAACCAAGAACCTGAATTCAACCCCAACTTTAATAGTTCGGACAAATTCAAACTCTTTAGAACTTATTTATTTATTAAAAATGTGATAATTCTCGAATCAGTAACCCTCGAATGTAGCCTTCACTTTCTCTAACCCTTGAATGTTGCGTTTGTTAACCCTCAAATGTAGCCTTAGATTTCAGGAACCCTTGAATTCAGCTGTAACCCTCAAATGTAACAAAATCAATTGTCCGATTGTGAAACAAGGTAGTGTTTAAAGTGGTGATACGGACATGTTCCCCAGAGCATTTGACTTTTACAGAAGTTCGAAAATGAGCCGTTCGTCCATCTCTAATTAGTTCATCAATATACTCCTACATACATTTTTCTTTTATTGCAAGCTCGGGGTTGGTGCTTTCATACCCGACAACACAGTAAAGCACAAGTGCTGAGCGGTGGTTGAGACCATGTTAACCTCTTAATCTTCTGGTCAAAATAAGAAGAATGTGGCAATCAGCATATAACAGCAAGGTGCGCTAACAGCAAGGCTGCGCTAATGGATTGCAAGCGTGATTGTATGTGTGTGAGAAAATGTACAAATGGGGCCTAGCCCTCAGTGTCTGTCACCAACCTGACTGGCTGCGCTGACACCACCCCCAAGTGGAACTTTCAAGCTCCCCATTCATTCCCCAGTACCACCTTCTACACCAGGGAGTTTGTAATGGTGGATCACTGTTTACATGACTGAGGTAATAAGAGGACACAGACTGTAGCACACAATCTTGTTAAACTTCTCTGTCTTCTATGGAGTAGGATTTGGGAATTCAAGATACCAGTCAACTATGCAGCTTAAGATGAGGTATGCTTCAAGGAGCAAAAACCCTTCACAGAGCATAAAATGAAAAAGTGCATTTTTAAAAAAGAATGTACTTTGCGGCCTCATACTATAAAAATAACATTGCCCAAATAATCCAATAAAGGAGAAATACTTTTTGACAACCAGCATTCCCAGAGAAATGGACAAAGACATGTAAAGTTTTCCTTTGTGTCCTTTATGATACAGACATTAATTCCTGTCTAGCATACAGTAGTTTTTTTATGATTGGCTAAGACTTCTATATTCACGCAACCAGTCGGCCGGTCTGTAGGAGCTCCTCCGAGATTGTATATGGCGGTCGATCCTCCTTAGCGCGCCGGAAATCGTACATGGTAGCGGTCCAGCTCCCGCTCTAAACATATACACACAAAGTCCATAAACGGCTCCGCTCCGAGCACAAGGAACACCACTTTGGGCTAGAAAGACTTACATTTTATTCACATATTATAGATCACACAGGGAGTATCCAAGTGTGAGGTCTGGTCTGACGCGTTTCACAGATTATTTCCACTTCATCAGAGACCAGTAGAAACCCTACCCCCAGTTGGCCATTTTAAAGGTAAAATGCCCTAACCATGTGTACAGAATAATAAATGTAACCCCTAAATCTACAACCACAAAATAACACCAAATAATGCTGTAATAAAACACCAAAAACACCATAAAAACAATTAGACAATTGTGCAAAACATACAGTAAGGTCAAACCCACAGTACTAGCTCTATCATATGTGGATGTTACAATAAATATCATATAGATATGCAACATTAGAATGCAACATTAAATTGTAACATTACTAGGCCACTTATCTAAAATGTAGCTCTCTTGTAGTTGGCTAAGAAAACACCATTTAAAATCAATAATAGGGAAACAAAACCCCTAATAATCAAAAGGATAACGAATACATAATATAAGTAGGTATAAATATAAGTATGGATATGCAATCCAATATAACCAAACGTAATATATAAACTCCCTCACATGGATGTGTAATATTTATATGGGATAATAAATACTGATCCCTTATATATTATATAAATATATTTATATCTCCATAGAAGATTGCATTAAGAAATGAAAGTGGATTGTGGTGTGTGCTTTGGAGTGATATTGACTGCAACAGAAGATCCTGTGTATAAGATCCTGTGTATAAGATTCTGTTACCACCTGTTGGGAGGACAGATTATTGGACAGACAATTTACCTTATTGGATACAAATTCTGAGGTAACAGATAAGTGTACACCAACTTACAAGGACACACAATATACAGGCCTGGTCAATATTCAAAGTGGTGCACCATAGACAGGGACATCCCTGATTACTGCACATGTTATGTGAGGAATCTGTTTATGTGCACTGTCTGCGTTGTGTCAGACCACCAGAGTAACCCACTGTGTGCCATGCTACCCATAATCATTCCATAAAGCAGTGATCTGGTAATACCATTTATTCTCCATGTTTTCTTTGTATATTTGTTCTCTGTATTAGGCTATGCTACTATGCTGCTACTGAGAGTATTGATTTAAATATTCCTGTCCTTGTACCTGCAGATGAAATTCCCCAATTAGACTCAGTAGCTCTACCAGGCCCAATTGCCAAACCTATTTTTAAATCTGATCCATTTGATGGGGTAACTAGGGAGTGGACTGATTGGCTAGAACAATTTGAATTGGCAGCCACTATTAATGGTTGGGATAAAGGTGCTCGCTTGCAAGTCCTTAGCCTTTTGCTTAGTGGTAAAGCCAGGCAGGTATACCAAGGATTTACTGTAATACTGAAATAAAAAGCAGTTATCAGTTATTAAAAAATTGCTCTGAAGCAACTTTTGTTCAATTAGATCTGTATAAGTGTATATAAAGGATAAATCCATTTCTTTAGGTAAACTGGTAATGAGAAATATTTGTTTATGCATTAGATTATTAGGACAATGCTATTACAATAACATGATGCTGTGAGGTACCTTCTGTTATAATATATGAGGTTCCATCAACACTTGCCGTGGTGAATGCTAATAAATATTAACCTAGCATGTTTAGTTTCAACCACACAGTGTAGCAGGATTGCCTGGGTCTACTCTCAGACTTGCAGGATTATCCTATTTGGTTTCTCTGGAAGCTGGTGACTGTCTGAGTAACAGTTTAAAATATATAAATATATATATAATTATATATATAATTATAAATATATAATGTGGGAGAAAACAGGAATAACAGCACTAAGCATAATAAACCATCATAGTAATGAACCACCATAATAATGACTACCGTCGGCGACGAGGCCAATAGGAAGGCACGCTCTGCAACGAGCATGCCTTCCTATTGGCCTCATCGCGCAAGGAGAGGAGGGGGCAGAGCCTACCAGAGCAGCGTTTCAGTAATGCTGTGCTACAAGTTACGCGAACCCAGGGGTGAGGACCTAGCGGTTCAGGCCCTCACCCTGGCTAAAAGGTACTGACCAAAGAAGAGGAGCGGAGGGAAGGTGAGTATAATTGTCCTTTAAGATGTCCTACAGTCTTAAGAGGTAGACCGAGAGAGAGAAGGAGACGAAAGTCTTACCTGTTTCCTGTATCCGAAGTAATGCATATGACTCATCGCTGGTAGATATATGCCTAACTGTCTAGATATAGCTGCTTGATGCTACCTTGCTCTTTGCTCCCAGCTTGTTTTCCCTTTACAGGTGCTGGGTACCCCGACGTCCGAGATGAGGAGGTTGCACAGATGTGCCCCAACTATTCGCTTTATTTACCCATTGCTGCTTGCTTACGCTTCTTATATATGCACTTTATTTATTATTTCTGCTAAACTTGGAGACCTTGGAGTGTTTCTCAATAAATTATATTTTTAATGATTTGTTAGTTGGAAGTTTTTGTTTTTTTAGGCATCATACATGTATACACAATTTTCCCCATGCTTATTTTTGGGGATATGATTTCCCTTTTCTATGCCCGTGGGAGTGCCTCCAGGGTTTCCCGGAGTTAAGTGGGTTTACTTGTCAGGGTCTCAGTTCTATCTGATACCAATTTTGTCTTAATTACTATATTATCTACACCCACAGCACCTGTATTTAATGATACAGGGCAATTTGGGTTTATATGACTGAAAACTCTATGTATATGCTCCTATAAGGCTTTGCAAGGGTATGTGAGTAAACTATACAGTATTGAGAATTTGTACGAGTCCATCTTTTAATATAGTGGTATCTGATGGTAACTATTATTCTCCACTGGACATTGCATTCATTGGCTTGCGAACATGTATAAGCAGTGTGCCTTCTGTGAATTTTAGACTCAGATCAAAGGATTTTTCTGCTGAGAAAGATTAGATCACAGCTGGAACATGTAATTGACTGGCACGGTAAAATAGCTGGCACGATATTGTACTTGGCACTTTGAGCTTAGAGGCAAATTAGCATTATGTGATCTGTATGATCTGAGGCTCAAACAAGGCTTAGCAAACTGGGAAATGTGCAAACAATTCTGTAAGCAGGAAATGATGCTTTTGAGGCAGCATTTTTTTTCTCTTTTTTTTCTCTCTCAAGTGAGAAGTGTTTCAAATAAATATATATAGAAATCTTAGCCTTCATAGTAACAAAGGAGTTGAGATTGAATAAAGACATATGCTCATCTATTTCAACATTTTGGCCTATCATTTAGCATGGAATAAGTCTTCTGTGACAGAAAAAATATTTTGGCTTACCATACTTAATTAAAGGGAACCAGTAGCAGTTTTGGCCACCTAAAGGTAAAACTGCCTTTACATACAACCGCAACAAGCCATTTAAACAGCCCCCTGTACAGGGTAAATCAAAGTTTAGTCCATTGCAAAGCAGTACCTTTAAATCACACACTATGTTACTCCTAAGCCATTGGCAAAGCTTAATTTTCCATGTTTCACTCTTTACTTGCTGGCTCTTCCTCCTCCAATTTTAAATGTAGGGGGTGTTATTGAGTAACATAGTTACTATAAAGGGGATATTGGAAAATTTTCAGATTTTGGGACAAATTATGTTTGGATGTTTACCCTGAAAAATAAATAAATGGGAGAAGATGTTGTACCCCGTTGTTGAAACGCTTTAAAGTTTAAGGAGAAGTTGTTATGATACGGTTGAGGGTTACATGTATTTAAGGTTTAAGGTTAAAAGTATTTATGCTTGCAAAAAAAAAAAAAAAACACATGGAAAAGAAAAACACTTACAGGGAGATGTAATAAAAGTTCTTATCGTTAAAAATGGTGCTAATTTTGCAACAGCCAATCAGATGTTAGCTTTCAAATGTTAAATAAAATCTGATTGGTTGAGGCAAAATTAGCACCATTTTTAACGATATGAACTTTTATTACATCTCCCCATTTGTTTAAAGTGTGCAAGAAGATTACCGGAACATTTCAAAAGATTAACCACATATATAGTCACACATTGATAGATGGCTGCTGCTCAATAACCCAAATATTAATTTGCCACAGTGTTAGCCCTTTAAACATGATTGCATTATATATATAGAAGTGGAACCCTGCTAATCTAGTCCCCTTTTTACTTTTAAGTGTAGTATACAGCTAGCAGCGCTGTACTGACTATCTGACCGAATGGGATTCACCTCCAGCAAGTCTCACAGTAGTAGTGGATTGAACGGAGAGCTAGCGAGTAAAGTGGGAAAGGTAAGCTTTGCCAATGGTTTAGAAAAATAATAGTAACATAGGGTGTGATTTAAAGGTACAGCTTTGCAATGGACTGAACTTTGATTTACACTGTACATTGCTTTTAAGGAGTTAAAACAACATTCTTTAAATAAGAACTAAACTTACATTTATTTCTTTTTGCTTTAGTTTATAAGCTCTAGCCATTGAGTATTCAAAGATTGTCATATATATTATCTTTTAGGCAGGAATGGCATAGATGGGTTTGATCCTCTTGTAGCTGTGTTTTGTGATTTCATGAAACTGGCAACATTTTCCACAATGCAATGAAACATAACTCATCTCTAGTTAAAGGAGATATTTTTAGGATAACCAGCCTAACAACCAAATTGCACCAGGTAATGTATCTTGGGAATGAGGAAGGTAAGGTGTGTTCCACTTATTATATGTATGGATTAACTTTTTGGTCTTTCCAAAAAGTTTTCCACTCATTTGGGAAATAGTGTACTTTATTGCACATGCCAGATAAGCTCAGAGTTCTCAGAACTGAGAAATCATCAGATAAAATAAGCGTGTGTTTAAAAACATGTATATGGCAAAGCAAGTTATTAGATCCTTCATCTTCTCTCCTGTCACCATTGGTTATTATTAATTTGATCTTTTGTTGATTTACAGTATAAATTATATATATATTTTACTCTTATAAAGCACCAACATCTTCG
Source organism: Hymenochirus boettgeri (assembly GCA_019447015.1). Taxonomy (NCBI): domain Eukaryota; kingdom Metazoa; phylum Chordata; class Amphibia; order Anura; family Pipidae; genus Hymenochirus; species Hymenochirus boettgeri. The sequence goes on along the minus strand of CM033473.1, from coordinate 145,918,974 downwards.
CTTTGCAAAATGTAGTGGTTGGTGTGGTTCACAAGTATATACATCTATATTTGTGTGTGTGTGTGTATAATGCTGACCATACACATATAAAGTATTAGATAGAGTTGACATATCTAAATACAGAGACAGCAGGGTTAAGCTCCCAATGTTCCATGTCATTCTCCATACTGGCCTATTTATTTTGCCATTGGATGTGGGGCTGAGCGTTTGTCCTAATATAATGGGAATATCCTGGGAACATTGGAAGGAAAGTTTGTAGTGTACGGCCAGCTTTACACATAAATTGTTAAGCCTTTAAGAAAAAAAATAAAATGCGATGACTTACTAAACATTTAAATGCATATATTTAAAGTAATACTTACCGAACCTTATCCTTACCATATCTAGTCCAGCTCTGCCCCCTGAAGTCAGTACCTAAATTACGGAAAGAAACATTCTGCAAGAAGCATATTTTATTATTGGACAAATCCTAGATTAAAGGAGAGAATAAAGCTGGACCGGACCAGTGAGCAAAAGTATTACAGAGAAACTGGGGCAAAGCCAGGGGCCATCCTAAGCATTGTTAATAGAAAGAAAACAGGGAGGTATATAATTCATCTTTAGGTTACTCCAAGCTTTCATATCCCCTTCTGATGCTCAACATTGTTATATCAATTTCTGTGAGGTTAATCTTTAACTTCAATATATTCTTCAACTACTATACACAATTTTGTACTGACTGCTACTGACAATTTTGTACTGTACTTTCAGTTTCGCTAGAGTTGTAAAAATAGCACCACCATTGCAACTGAATGAAGAATAGAGCATTTTTGAAGTTTATTATTCATTCTATAACTCCAACCCCCTTATATTTACAAGAGATATTTTTAGTTAATGACACGAAATTGCTTTAGCTATATTACAATTATTATATCATTAATTATTATACATCAATAAATAGTTATTATATACTAGTGAAAACTGTGAAAATGAAAAATTTTGAGAAGAGTTTTTTTATAGCAAGTGTTGTTTGAGTCCCATGAAATGATATTTACATTAAAGGGCATGTCCACCCCATTTTTGGACTTTTGCCCAAATAGTAGCTATCCTTCTCCCAGCCCCAACCGCCATAAAAGATTTTACAGGAACTCCCCCGATCTTAACTTACCTTACCTCTTTCCCGCGGCGTACTGTACTGGCCCTCTGCTTGCATGGAACTGCAAGCAGGGGATGGGACCGGCAGCCACGTCCGTGATTGGCTGAGAGGCAGCCAATCATGGATGTAGCTGCCAGCAGTGGAGAATGCCGGGGGAGAGAGGTAAGGTAAGTAAAGTTCGGGGGAGTTCCTGTAAAATCTTTAATGGCGGTTGGGGCTGTGGGAAGGAAAGCTACTATTTGGCAAAGGGTTTTAATGGTAGGGGGAGGTCTTGCAAAACGGGAGGCAGAGGGAAGGAGAGAGAGGGGGGCTGCAGTACACAGGACAAAATTCTCCCGGAGGAGAGACAGGAGGCAGAGTCCTATAAGGTTTCTGATATCCTCATGGTGGTCAGTTTTTCAGACTTTGGGGGGGATTACAGGAGAACCATTTGGAGCTGGGATGTAAGGTAATGATTTTTATTCACTACACAGTGGGGCCAGTAGTGTGGGGGATTATAGTTTTGGGGGTGGACATGCCCTTTAAGGGGGTTAAGGGTTTATATTCACTTTTGTGTCAGATTGTGTCCAGACAAACTATGATTACAGTCAATAATATTCAACTATGCATATCAGAAAAGAGAACGCACTCACTGACTATGTTTGAACTGTTCAATGATGTAATGACCAAAGGCTCACGTGTAATGCATTCTCCAAAACTCATCTGAATTCCAAAGCTGGATACTGGATGCAACTGACAGGCAGATAAGTAGATAGAGGTTGAATATAGTTTTTTTTCTTAACCCTAACAGTAATGAAAAAAGTAATAGCATAGAGTTTAAACTGCATTCAAAAAAGTTTATTTTGTCTGCTTTCTGACAATGGTATAAGGTATTTACTTTATATACTGTAATCATTTTTGATTTACCCTTTGAAGTGATAAAGATAATGTTTGTGTTCTTTTAAGGAAACATAAACAGCAGGTGTGCCTTCTGCTTTAAGAAGGAAAGTCTCATTTTTTTTACATCCTTTCTTTAAGGATGAAAGGGATTGATGGCCTGTTCTACCGTCTTCCATGCGCCAAGTTTTCAGAAGACTCACAGACATAACAAGACATTATATGCTTGCCAAAGCATGCAAAAGATGTAAATGTGTTTCATTTTGAAAACAGCTTTTCTTTGGACATCCTTTTTACTGCCATACATATTAACAGTAGGATTATTGTTTAACATATGTGTCTAACATGTGTAGCATTTTACAAACACAAAACAATGATTTGTTATAGATATTATGATGTAACTTTGCTTAGCAACCATATCTGTTGTATTTGTTGGAGTTATAACAAATATAACTAGAAAAGGAAAGTTTAGATATAAGCTTTGAATTTGGCCGAAAGGATCGCATTTTGGAAGGGAATGTGTGTCTGTGCTGCAGCTTTTAAAACTCTAAAGAGCATTTAAATTTTCATAATTCATTGTAAATAAATAAATAAAAAAATTTTTTTTTTTAGAATGTTGTGTATTGTTGCCATAGAAATAGAAGGAGTGGGTGCTGGTGTGTACAGTATAAGCAGGTGTGTGTACATGTGTTTGTGTAGGGTTATTGGTATGTTTTTCGGTTTATGAATGTAAAACTAATGGTGGCCATACATGCTACGATCGCGGTCGTACGATATTGTATGACAGTCAGATAGTGTATGGATGATCGTACAATCATTTTTTCTATCGGACCAGTTGAAATTTATGATCGAACTGTAGCATCCATGGCCACCATAACTTGTTTGATGATTTAGGTATGGTTGCTGTGGGAATGAATGGGTGGGGTAGGTGTGATCACCTGTGTTTATGTGTAGTCAGGGGGTATGTTTTTGCGCTTATAACCATAAGAGAGACATGTCTTTCCTGTGGCTCTGCAGCCAGGAAATGTTGTAGTTTGCAAACATCAGGAGTGTCAAAGTATGGACATTCCTGCTATTAAACTAAATTTCATACTACATTCTAAATGCAAAAAACACACCTTATGATTTACATATATTTATTATTGTGCTTTTATTTTATACATTTAGCACTCTTTATTTTAAAATTGTGTGTTTTTTATGCTTTTGTGTGTTTTTGTATGTGTGTGTGTAAGTTGTTTGTAATAGTAATATCGTAATTGAGGTTGAATAAAGTCATACGACCATCAACCTTTTCATCCTCCTTTTTAACACTACCTATCGGTTAAGGAAGACAAAAAAAAACAGCTAAAAAAGGGTGGGGGTGGGATTTCCTTTCTGACTCAAAATGGCAATCAGAAAGTATCCCTGGATCAATCAGAACTACAGTATATGTATTAATACCAGTTTGTATCAGAGATACACATGTAGGCCTTTTTAAATAAAAGGTGTAAAATGCTGCCTCTGTTCTTAATCTGCAGCAGCCAATTAGATGTTGTCAAATGTTTTCTAACTGTAGTAGATCAACAAAAAGGTATTAACAGATCAGGTAAAATTTTGCACCACTTATTAAGGGCCATGTAAATGTGTAGTTAGTGTAGCCCTGGAACAGGGTGCATGTTATTAAGAAAGTGACAGTTGGGATTTGATTTGATCACATGACCCTGAAACATTTGAATGTTCATGTTTGGGGATTGTCCTCATTATAGTCAATAACACTTCCATGGATTCCTTCTACTTCTAGGTATTAGCACACTTCTGCTATATAATTACGTGTCTTTAGCTTGAAAACTATTGGAGGAGATACAGTCCAAAAAATAGGAAGAATAAAAAGGAAGAGGAAGAAGAAGAAATAGAAGGAACAGGAATTTGGCTCTTTCAAGCCAAATTAATTATTTGTTAAATATGTTTATAAACATATTTTTAGTTGATTCCAAATATGATTTCAAAATTAAAATATACATTTACACTATAGCAGTTTTCTGCCCTATAGAGTTCTCTAAGCTAGAAACACATAGTTCTGGGGTGCCCAACATGCAGCCTGTGGGTGGTCCCAGAAAGACATGGCCTATGATCACAAGCTCTGGCTGTAGGAAGAGTAGCTATGAGTTGTAGTACTGGCTGCACACAGTATAACATTTTATCATTTAGATGCAGAGGAATCTAGTTTATATTTGTTATTATATAAGGGATAATGTGCCCCTTACAGTGTAATATAAGGATATTACGCGACCGAGGAGTTCCCTGATCATATAGAGGACCGGGAACTCCGAGGTGGCGTAATGTCCGTATATTATAATGTGAAGGGGCGCATTATTTCTTATAATACATAAGTATTGGATTCCTTCACCCCATTTACATTTTAAATTCCAGCCTTGTCCCAATTTCCACCTTAAATCCCCCAAGCTACCTTCTGTAACTTAAACCCAGTAGAAAGGAACATCCCAGCCCAGCATCTATGCGGTTAAACAAATCTTTGTGAAGGAGGAGAGAGACATTGGTTATGAAGTGACAGGAAGCAGCTCCAGCAGGTTCTGTTAGTGAAGTTAAACACTGCAAAAATGCTGAGTCATTGTCCAGGCATGAACAATGAAATGGGCGGAGTAGTGGGATATAAGAAATATAAGAAATAAGTCACTTAGTGACATAGCTGAGTGATTTTTATAAGGATATATACCACTGCAGCTCCCATTATAAAATATCACTCTTATGTATTATATAATTAATAATGCATCCCCAATTGCAAAACATAAGGATTTTAAACATTACCTACAAGTTCCGTGACCATATAAGATAAGTCAATAAAAATATTGAGAATTACTGGTATTAATACATATACTGTAGTTCTGGTTGATCCAGGGATACTTTCGGATTGCCATTTGGAGTCAGGAAGGAATTCCCCCCCCCCCCTTTTTTTTTAAGCTGTTTTTTTTTGCCTTCCTCTGGATCAACTGTTTGTTAGGGTTTAAAAGGAGGGTGAAAAGGTTGGACTTGATGGACGCATGTCTTTATTCAACCTCACTTACTATGTTACTATATAAAAGTACAAGACCAAAAACAGTGTTTTTTGTACAGGTCCAGAAACACAGAAGTAGCATTTAATTTATATTTAAGTAGGGGTGAATACATTTTAATGAGTCATGTGGCACTGATGACAAGCCAAGCACCTATTATAACTGATGATATATCTATGCACCATTCATAAAGATATAATGTAAAGGAAAATTAATGGCTCATTTGATTTCAATACACCGTGTCCTCACTTACACCGTGTCCTTTAAACATTGACAGTAATTCCCAAATGACATTGCTAACACTATGAATAGAAAGTATGTTTTTTGACAGACTGTAAGGGGCTCTTTCAATGCATTAATAAGAGCTTTAAAGGAGAAATGTGGTCCAAAAATGACTTTAAGTAAATTGAGGTAAATTGATAGGAATTGCTCCCCTGAGAATTTTTGCTATTTATTTCCATTGTTTATTTTGCATAGTTTTGAAGATATTTACATTTTTGTGTGTGATATGGCAGCAGCATCACCAGGTCCCCTGCACTTCCTGCTTCCTGCTCTGAAACTGTCAGTCAATCTGCCCTGTGTATCCTCTCCTTTGCAGCCCCCCTGGTCCCTTCCACTCATGGACCCCATGGTCCCTCCAGTTGCAGGCCCCCCATGGCCCATTATCTTACAGCCTCATGTGGCCCCACCCACTCACGGGTGACGTGGCCCCGCCCACCCACTGGTGCCTAATCCCCGCCCACTCACAGGTGCCATGGGTTACTCAGACCCCCGCCCCTACAGAAAACTCTGTGGAAACAGCCTTTTCAGGCAGAGTGAGAACAGAGTGGGAGAGAAGTGCTGTAGATTCCATTACCTTCTCTGTCAGGACTTCACACAGCAGAGAGGAGGAGGGACTTCCTGTCTCCCTCACACACTGAGGGAGTCTGAGGCTGTGCTCACCGGCGGCACTGTGCAGAAGAAGCCTCATGAATGTCACATGTCAGCCTCCCACCCATTAACTTTCTGGTCAGTAATTTCTGAATATCTGGAGATATTTGGAGACCACAGTTCCCCTTTAATGTCCCTTTGTAAATTGCAGCTAGCATAATTAAGATATTCCATATAAGCCTCAGATATGGTTTTAGCTTGCTTGACCCACATAATTTATTGAAATATTTGGACCAATAGACAGGATACTGTGTAGACAGCTACAGTATAACATTAACCATATTTGAAAATATATTTTTATGGGAACACATCACATGAAACTTAAGTTTGTTTTTTTGAGGAAAATTTTAAATTCAAAACGTCACCTATAATACACCTCCTTTTGCTGATGTGTCATGATCGATAAGGAGCAATTTGGCACATATTTAACAAAATATGAAGCAGATTTGTGGAAGTGGGATTGTAAGAGTGGGGGGGAGAATACTGTACATACACATATTCATGGTATTAAAAAAGAGTGAAGAAAAGTCATGATGATGCAATGTGTTTAAAGAATAAATACACCCTAAAATGTTATTTGCAAGATTTTGTTTTAAAAATAAAGTTGGCTAAAACTTCCCCCCCTCCCCACCTACCCTTTCTGCCAGAAACTTTCTGGGTTCCTCGTCCTTGATAAAGTGATCTGCAGCTCCGTCCCTATAAGATGTCCTGCTACCTCCACCTTCCTGGGCCTCGGAACATAATTTCCTGCTGTTCCGCACACGAGTGAGCAGCAGGAAAGGCATTTTTATTTTGCCTTTTAACAAAAAACAAGCTCTGGCATTTCCAACTTACTGTTCTTTCTATTTCTTCGTCTCTTTTATTCCACCCATTTTTTGGACTGTTTCTCCTCCCACAGTTTTCATGCTAGAGACAAATAATTCAATACATACATGCACAACGTTTGTCCCTGCTAGCTAAGGACTTTGTCAGAGCATTTGCAAGGTCTCTGTGAATTTTTGACAGTTTTTCTACGACATGGCAAAATGGACTTGTTGCAGGTAATATCAGCACTGATTACCTCTCTCTTGAAGGGCAACTGTGGTCTCCAAACAAGTTAGGATTAAATGATAGCCTGCAGTATTTACTTTATAATGAGCCGACAATCACAGCTCTGGCTTCAGCCTGTGAGAAATGATATTTGGGTGAATGTTCAAACTTCCTGCTTCCAGTAGGTTAAGTGACATCACCTGACCTCTGTCCGCCCCTCTGCCCTGGGGGAGACGCATGCTCAGTAAAGACTTAATGCTGGGGAAATCAGGAAGTACCTTGGGGACAAAATTGACAGTTGAGAAGAGGAGCCTATTAATGCAGGAAGGGACTGGTCACATGACTACAAGCTGGTCACATGGCTGAAAACAGGAATTGTTTAAGCAGGAAGTAATATTGCTAAACCTTTCCAGCAATAACTTCTCAGGAATTGAATCGGTTTTATTTTTTAAGGTATGATGGAAGGCTTTTCATATAATCCTTATTGGTTTGGAAGAATTGGAGACCACAGTTACCCTTTAAATTCATCTGTGTGACAGATATGGAGCGTTTCTCTAACACTGTGTCTCTCTAACAAACACATATACACAATTTTAAAATAAAACGATTGCTAGAAACACCAAAAATGTATTAAATGATACCGTGGACACATTGATTGTAAAATGTAAACGTGATGGTGATTCATAACACTGAAAACAACATATTTACTCAAGGCTGGGTATACAAGAGCATATTTTAATGTAGCCAGTATTTGATCGGATTTCTTTATTAATTGTTTCCCATTTCTTTTTTTACTTATTGCCTTTGTTTCTTTTTTATTGCACAAAATCCTGTAGGATATAAATATATTAAAATATGATATATAATTTAAACTATGAAAATTCAGTCCATTTTCTTGCGCATTCTAAACGACCGCTCATTTGGTGATCCACCCAGCGGATTGGGCAACGACTGCTGAACGAATGGCCATTTCGTCCGATAAAGTGCCCATACATGGCCCGATTATCGGCCTAAACATTCGTTCGTACACATCATGCGTCATTGGTCGGGACCCGCAATCGCACGTCTGTACAAACCTTTACACACAACAGCAAGTTTTAGATGTCTATCTGCCAACATATTCAATAAGTAGCCAAACAATTGGTTGGTTATGAGTAGTTGGCAGCTGAGTTTCCAGTGCAATATAAACAAATTAAGAGATCTGGAATAGATTTAAGCAAAATAAATAAATAATTGAGTACCTAACTATATCTCTGTTATGAAATCTAAGGTCCATTCAGATATTTCAGTTTTTGGTCATGGATTGTTTTTGCATCTCTCTAACTGGTTTAATTATCAGGGATGGGTTGGTCAATGCTGCATAGTAAAAATGTATTTCATGCCTTGCTCAGATGGGAAATAATGTGGAGGCGGAGAGCTGTAAAAGATGACATATCTTACATGGAACTGGGATTTCACAATAGGATAGGACAAAAGGCAAAAGTGGGTGTTTCAATGCTATTGTATGTATTGCCAATAAGAGATTATTTCAGTACCAGTTTTACGGTAACTTGGTTCCAAGGTAGTAAGGTATTACTTCTCTGTAGCAGAAAGCAGACCACTTCCTGGTCCAACCCATATATATATTTATAAATACTAGAAAGACTTTAAATATCAAAATGTATTTTTGTCATTTGGTAAAGTATACAAACAATTTTCTATTTCCATCTCTTGGTTCAATCCTGGTACAATCTCCCTTTAAGGGTAAAAGTTTCTTAGTAACCAGTGCCCACTTATAAACTTCTCTCTTTAAGAATATAAATACATGCTGTCCTTTGGCAGGATCTGCTTGGGAACATGCATCAAATGTATTATTTATTTGTTTCTTACACAAAATAATTATGAAACCATAAGTTCCTTGTTACGATAAAACTCAGCTTAAAAGGTTTAATCTTCATAGATGAATTTTTATTTTAACTAACTGGAGATTTAAACCACTACACATACAGTAATTTGTAAAGAAGCAGCTTTATTCCACAATATCCTTTGATACTTTTTAATTCAGGGCAAGCACTTCGTTGTGTGGCAAAATATTTCATACTACCTGTATTATAATACACCTATCGCTCAAACAAAATTTAGAATTTCTTGGCCTAAGCTAAATGTGCACACATAAAGAAACAAATTACAAGGTGAATCAGAAAGGAAAGTTTAAGCATATGTTTACTTTTGTGTGCATGGTTGCTATAGAAACAGAAAGGTGGGGTGGGTGTTGGAGTCTATAAGTAGATGTGTGTGCCTTTGTCTGTATGGCGTTAGGGGTATGTTTTTCATTTCAGACCATAAAACTAACTTTATTGAGGATATTGGTAAGGTTGCCATGGAAACCGAAGGTAGGTGGGGTTGTGAAGGTGTATCAGAAAGAGTGTGTCCAGGGGTGCCCCTACCATGAAGCAAACTGAAACATTTGCTTAGGGCACGCCCCTGGGGAACACTTAAAAGGCGGCAGTTAAAAAAAATCCTCCTTCCAGCAATACTGCATTTCAGCAGCAGTCCACCAATCAGTGTTAGTGTGACTCCAGTAAATATGTTGTCACATTTACATGGATATATTGATATAAAAAAAGGTATAGAATAGGAGAATAATGAATAGCAGGCTATATCCACAGCCCTCCATTCCACCAGTCAGTGTTAGTCAGCCCAACTTACCCACCTCCATAAGTCACGCCTATGTTCCCTAATGAAGCCACTCCCACTTATTGTGTCACAAACTGTCTGCCGATAGGCGGCATTTGAAAGTTGTTTCAGGTGTCGAAAATCCTACGAACACCCCTGTGTGTACCTGTGTCTAATTTCCTTTTTAGACCATAAAACTAATTTTTTAATGGTTTAGGTATGGTTCCCATGGAAACAGAAGGTCAGTTGGGTTATGAGTGTGTATCAGTAGGTGTGTGTACCTAGATATGTTTGGGGTATGTTTATGTATTTTATAGTCCATAAAACTATTTTTTTAATGATTTAACGGATACCTAAACCATTAAAAAAAAATAGTTATATTGTAAGGAGCCCTGAAGATGTTTAAAAACTACAACTCTCCCCATTCACCAACAGCAGATAGCAGCAGGGAATACTGGGAGTAGAGATGTAATGTGGGTTCGAATAGAGCCCAGTTTCGAATCTGAGGGTTTCGAAGTCCCGACAAAACTGTCGGATTTCACGGAACCCGGATTGTTTGATTTTTCGATTTTTATCGAAACTAGACGATTTTTGAAAGTTGTAAATCGAAAGTAGCCAATTTTCGAAAATCGAAAATCAAAAGTAGACGATTTTCGTAGACCGAAAATCGAAAGTAGACGATTTTCGAAAATCGAAAGTCGAATTTTCGAACTTTCCGAAAATTTCAAAAATTCAAAAACAGAACGAAACTCAACAGTTTCGAACATCTCTAACTGGGAGTTGTAGTTTCTTTTTTAATTGTGTGTGTGTAATTTGTGTAGTTGTGTGAAGTTGTGGGTGTCTGTGTAGTTGAGCTGGGATTTGATCACATGACCCTGAAATGTCGGAATGTTCTTGTTTGGGGATTGGACGCACAATAGTCAATGGAAAAAGATGTCTCGAAAATCACCAATAAAAAAAATAAACACATTCCTTAGCTAGGTAATAGCACACATCTACTATGTGTCCCGCATGCCTGTACCAAATTTCGTGTTTCTAGATTGAAAACTGTAGGAGGAGATACAGTCCAAAAAAAAAAGCGAAGGAATAAAAGAGAAGAATAAATAGAAAGAACAGAAATTTGTCTCTTTCAAGCCAAATTAATTCTAAACATTACATGGAAGCTAAATAGGTACAACAATTATTTTATGGATGTAAAAGTTATCTGGAAGTACATGAATGTGAACTTTAAAGGATAAGTGCACTATAAAATGAAGTTATACTCAATCAGAAGCTGCAGCTTTAATAATAGATTTGGCATATTTTTCCCCCCCTCCAGAGCCTACCTTTGTTTCTGACATCTTGATTGTCTTTAGTTGAATAGTTAGCCCCGCCCCTCTGAGATATTCTGCTGCCTGCAGATTGGTAAATCCCAAATGTTATTGAACCTACAAAGGTAGGCTCTGGAGGGGCTTAGGGGGGAAAAAATATGGCCAATGTATTATTAAAGCTGCAGCTTCCAATTGAGCATAATTTTACAGTGCACTTATCCTTAATAAGTCCCTAGATGCATTTTAGACAAAGATTCATTGAATTTTTTCTGACTCTTTTCTGACTCATGATCTGTATGTATATTTGGGGAGTCTCAGTCACAAAGCATGATTGAACTTCTGATTTTTACTAAAAGGAATTACAGAGTCACAGTACAATCCGGAAGGAATCTAAATGCTATTACTTTTTGTCTTCTTAACTGAGTATGTTTTAATCCACAAAAACATCTACTATTGGTTACAATGTGTACCTTGGCTGAGTACGCATGGCTGGATTTTTCATCACTACCAACCGTTCTCTGCTAGTGAGTGGTCTGCCAGGACAAATAACTGTCGGTTGCAACAAATTCCACCGCGGATGACCATTCATCATGACCGATCATGTGGTCCATAGGGGATGTTGATTTTCTGACATGTCTGAGACAGGAGGACAGTACAGCTCCTTTACCTCCCATTTTCAATTCAACTGAAAAAACTCTATTTTTCAGGTGGAGATACCATTTAAGTGATAATGAAGGCCTTATCTGCTATATTTTTAACTTTAGAAATGCTATAAGTTGAAGAAAAATGAATTTGTTTGTGGATGCTGCTTCTCATCCTCTTCCCAAGATCCCCGGCTTCTGCATGAGCCAAACCTTTATCTGGCACCATCCCTATAGAGGTCAAAGGGGCTTATATCACCCACAGCAATGGGACATGGGAAACAAGAAGAAAGGGAGAATCAATGACTGGAAAGGTTTTAGGGTATTAGTTAGCATTTTGAAAAATAAAAATCCTTATAACAAACAAGCTCCTGAATAAAGTCTGTGCCAATGTCAGTTGGATTGGGCACCTAGTAACCTGAAGAAATTGATGTTAGGGACCTTTCAACCTTCTAACCACTTAACACAAAAGTATTCGGATACACTTCTTACCCATTAAATTCAGTCCCATTGCACAAGTATATAAAATCAAGCACCTAGCCATGGGTTCAGGTGTATAAACATTTGTGGAAGAATGTGTAGTTCTAAAGTTTCATTTAAGAGCAGGATTGTTATAGGATGCCATCTTTGCAATTTCTCAGGTTTCTCATCTTTTGCCTGCTTGACATTTCTTATCCCTTGTGGTGGGGATTGAGAATTCATTACCCAGTCGGGATCAGTGTGTATTGGAACTTTTGTTTGCTGGACTGTGAAGTTTCTTACCTGCTAGTGGAAGACATAGGTAGCTTTTACATAAGGCTAGGGAAAGCTAATCATTCCCTAACCTTCACTTTCATGCAATTTTATTTTTTAAATATCCAGTTTTCTACAAATATCAAGTTTCTGTCAATGTAATTGTAATTGAGAATGTTAAGCCTCAAAAACCTGCAACAAGAAATATGTTAAAAAAAATAAAAAGATGTTAAGACCCTCAATAATAATACTTGAAGCTTCCTCAAAGTCTTTCATTTATATCCTTACTTTTGTATATGGAAAGATAAAGCTTAAAATACTTAAACCAAAGGAGAAGTTGCGGTCTAGTGGTTACGGCACAGGACAGCTAGTCAGATGCCAGTCATTCTCTGAAAATACACATTAGCTTTACTATTTGTTTTTATTAAAACTATATGCTGCATTTAGTGTATAAGACCTTATAAAAGAACATTTAAACAGAATAGTTTGGGAGCTACTATGTAAAAAGCAGGAGTTTGTATGTTCTCCCCATATGTGTGTGTGTGAGTGTCCTCTGGGCACGCGAGCGGACCCGTTAAAACGTATTAAAATGAAAGTTCGGCAAAATCCGCATTAAAAGTGGTCTAAATAGCCTTGGTAATGTACACTTAATCACTCAGGGAGCTGGGTAATGACCTTGGAAACACGTATCAATGCCTACAGTACCTAAAAATTACAGTCCGCTATCCTGAATTTAAAAAAACGATATTTTTCGAAAATACGAGGATTTCCGTAAACCCGCGGATCTCCGTAAAAACGAGGATTTCCGTAAAAACGAGGAATTTCGTAAAAACGAGGAACCGGAACTTCCTTCCTGCAAAATGTCCTCTGTTAGGCAGCTGTATGCCATGAGGTACCTCCTGTCCAGGGGGTATGATGACTTCCCCCCTGGAACGTATCGTGTGCGGCGCAAAAAGCACAGGATCATGGAGGGGCTGCAGCGACGGATCCTGCGCCGCTTTGGCTACTGGACACACTGTCTCTACCCTCCAGAGACAGTGGGCAGATCTGAAGAGGCAGAGGCCTCAATATGTGGCAGCCGTACGGCAGATGATGGAAGACAAGTATACTTTTTATTATATTACTGTATTGTAATACGTAGTAAAATATTTTAATTCACTTCTGACAAAAACATATTTATATATATGTTTTTAAAAAACATAATAACCTAAATTTGGCTTGAGAGAGAGAGAGATCCAAGTTCTTTGTATTTCTCATTCACTGGTTATTATTACATTATTATTATTCTTATATTATTCAATATCAGCCCTATTTAAAGGGTAAGTAAAGTCAAAAAATAAATCACTGAAAAGTGACTTTATTTAACATAACACCTATAAATTCAAAATTACCCACAAATAGACACAGGTAAACACACTTGGTTGCCCACCCTTACATTTCAATGGCAGCCTTATTTAAGGCTAAAAAATTAAAAATGAAATCGATCATTAAAAATTGATTTCTTTTTACCTTATAAATGCACACTGATACCCACACATAGACACAGTTAAACACACTTTACTGACCCACCCTTTTAGTTACATGGCAGCCCTATTTGAAGGGAAGTAAAGTCAAAAATAAATGTTGATCAATTATTAAAAATTGATTTTTACTCCAAAATAAAAATGTTGTGTTACACAAAATCTATACAGATACAAGTACACACAGCTACTGATGCTCCCCTACACCCAACCAACTTTTCCCTTTCCATGGCTACAATACACACAATAAAAATATAAGTACTTAGCCAGAATAAGGTATGAAATCATTGCCATAGAAATATGATTGACTTTTAAAGAAACTATAACATATTGCCTTATTTAATCTGTATTTTCAAGCAGAATTCAAAGTACCATATATACTCGAGTATAAGTCGAATTTTTCAGGCTTTAAAATTAGCCTGAAAACCTAACCTCGACTTATACTCGGGTCAAGTCCTAATTTAGATCCAAATTCTGCAATTGCAGATAAACCAGTAGGTGGCACTGTGTTAACCTGCATAGAAGTTACAGGAGCTGATCTGCCTTTACACTTCCTACTTCCTGTAGTCTGGCTGCTGGACTCACTCAGCACTGTCACTGCTCATCTGGATGCTGTAAATCTGATGGGTCTCCTCAGTTTGGGGCAAAAAATTACAGTTCAGTGCAAATGACAGCTTGAAACTACTACTCTCAGGTGACATTTTTATCTGTTGGGGTCAGAGAGTCCTTTACTATGTGGGGGTCAGAGTCCCTTTACTATATGGGGGTCAGGGAATTGTAAATGATGGTAAGGTAATTAAAAGTTTACTGAACCTTGCCACTCCACATGTTTAGAAACTGAAACTCCCAGCAACAAAGCATGCTGGGAGTTGTAGTTCCAAACATCTGGAGTGCCAAGGAATTGGAGGTTACTGGTACTGGTTGGGCTATTACTGTATGGGATTCATGTAGGGAATTCTGCTGTCCATTTAAAGGGCAACTAAAGCCTAAAAACAAACACAGAATCAGAAGGCAGCGTGGTGATATTTCCACCCTCGACTTATACTCGAGTCAATCAGTTTTTACAAATTTTCTAGGAAAAATAGGGTACCTCAACTTATACTCGGATCGACTATACTCGCGAATATACGGTATATAATTAAATATATCCTTTAGAAATATCATACCCCACCACACCACCGTCCCCGCCGAGGATGAATGTAAGTGCAACCTATTGAAAAAATTTTTTTTTCTAAATCTTTTATTTGTCCAAGGCCACATTACAGCGCACACGAGCGCTCCAGAAACAAGCATACAAGCGCGTGTTTCCGGTGCGCTCATGTGTATTGTCGTGTGAGTGCAGTACGATAGCATAATTGTGCAAAAATTGAGGATCACATTAATTGTGCCACACTATTGTGTGCTTTTTAACAAGTTGATATGTCCAAGCCCTTTATCCAAATGTTTGCATAATTTTTGACAACTTCTCCGAGAATTGTTTTAGTAAATGTATTCGAACATTTAATGACAGTGAGAGTTAAAATAAATTTCCTTTTTTTTTTAGCACTACCACCAACTAGCCCCCTGGGCTCTCCATTGCCCCCACCGGGCAGTCCACTGCCCCAACTGGAGGCACCTGGCACCAGCCAGACACGTAAGTGCATCCTAAGCAATGTTAAAAAAAATGCAACAACTCTATTAATTTGGCTTGAGAGACAGATCACAGTTCTTCTCATTTCTCATTCCCATTTATTGTCCCCGACTCTGGGCTGTATCTTGTCCCTCAGTTTTTGAGCTTAAGTTACAAAATTCGGTCCAAACGTCCAAAATTATCCAAGAAATATTCACTACATAGCCTTTTAGGAAATGTTCTTATACCTGTAATATATTACTAATGGATTGGACGGTGATTGTTGAAATAAAACATTTTTTTTTCTACAGGCCCTCCATCTTCTCCATGCCTCCACCCTCTCAGCCCCTCCACCCCTCTCCAGCCCCCTCAGCCCTCAACCCTATCCAGCCCCTCCAGCACCTCCAGCCTCTCCAGTCCCTCTGGCGGCCATGCTTGAGAATCATAAGTAAATAAGTAAATCATATGCAACGTTAATGAAATGTTATATACAAGACTATTATATCTGTATTTTCCCAGTGTAAAATCACGCTACTTGATGCAACATTGGGTACTGTGGGTTTGACAATGCTTTTATGGGGCTGCACCACTTCCAAAAAATTTTGTATGTAGCACAGTCCTAGTGATACAAAACCAAGAATGTTCTGATACAATTTAGCAATAAACATAATGTTTTATGCAGCATTACCTACTGCTGTTAATCAGTGCATCCCCCATGAGCAATAATATCTCTTTAAGTGGAGTTCAGTGATAATATATAACTTTTAAGAAAAAAAAGAGCAGTATTTATCCATCCCAATAACCTTAATCTGCCCATTCAGCAAGGTGTCTGTGTATAAATAAATGCAACGGAAATAATGACTTCCTGTTTGCAGGACTCCTAATAGAGACCGTTATGGTCTTGCCCTTGACCCAGTCCCTGTGTTAATTCATTTGGTCAGTAGAGATCTGAGCATGTAACCCATCCAACAGCCAATCAGTAGAAATCACTGTTACCATAACTAGGTATGCATAATAAAACTAAGAATTTTAGAAATAATGATATTTATACTGAGCTTTCTTTTAGACATACCGCAACATTATAGCATTGCAGTACCATGTATGTGTAAGTAGTTATCAGGTGCAAAATTGCATCTACCTCATGGTGCTTTAGGAAATGTGCTTGAACATCTTCAACACAATTCTCTCAATATCTTCCTCCACAGAACTACAGAGCATGCGGCAGGAGATGCGCCACATGGTGCGGCGCCTGGACCGCCGCCTGACCAGACTGGAGAGGAGGGCACCCCAGTAACCCCAGTTTTTTATATAGTTTAAAAAAAAAATTATATATATATATATATATATATATATATATATATTATATATATATATATAAAAACTGTTCGGGGAAAAAAAATGTTTTTGGGCTTTATTTTCGATATATCAAATATTCAGATAGATTCATAATCAATTTTATTTGAAAAATTACAATACACATATCTATTTAGCTACTATATGTCTGGTACTTATAATTGTATATCCTTACCATTAATGCCATTACACCACCACAATTGGCCACATTCCCCTATATAGTAGTTTGCACACAACAAGGCAAAGAAGGCGATGGGGGTACTGGGTTAATAATGTCCACTGCGGTTTGCCACCATTGTTGTGGGCAGGAAGGCTTAGCCCACTGGACATACCCCTCACCCCATTGGCTACTCTCCTCAGAGTATGCTTATGCAAGGGAAAGCAGGTGAAAGGGTAAGGCTTCGTAGGAACAGCACTATTGAGTTACAGCAGGCCACTGCAGTTTGCCACCATTGTTGAAGAGCCAGGCAGGCTTGGCCCCACTGGACATACCCCCACACCCATTGGCTACTCTCCCTCAAGGATGCTTCATGCAAGGGAAAGTAGGTGAAAGGGTAAGGCTTCGTAGGAACAGCACCATTGAGTTTCAGCAGGCACACTGCAGTTTGCCACCATTGTTGAAGAGCCAGGCAGGCTTGGCCCCACTGGACATACCCCTCACCCCATTGGCTACTCTCCCTCAGAGTATGCTTCGTGCAGGGAAAGCAGGTGAATGGGTAGGAACAGCACCATTGAGTTACAGCAGGCCCACACTTTGTAATATGGAGTACTGCCCTCGGGCCAGAGCTGAAAAACATTAGCCACAGAGTAGCTGTTGCGGTGAATGAGATGGTCAGAATAGGTGACACCAAAAAGTGCTCATGGAGAGAGAAGGAAGAACAAATATGGAGTACTGCGGGGGGTTAGTCCTTAAAAGGACTTTTGGGTCTACAAGGAAGGTTAGTCAAAAGGACTGTTGGGTCTCAAGATGTGTGAATACAGGGGTGGGTAACAACAAGTGCTAAACCACCACACTGAAATTCACACACAGAAAGCTCAAAAAGCGCAAAAATCTCTCTCCAACTCCTACACTGTCAGGTCTCTCCACTAAACACACTCCAACACACTTACAAAATGGCGCCTGTGAAGCAGCCTATTATACCCAGGGGGCTGGCAATAATCATGTTAGCTGCCATTGGATAATTTGGGTCATGTGGCTTGCTCCGTCTTGAAAATAATCCCAAAATGCGAAAATTCCGCGAATTTACAAGAATTTCTCGTTTTTACGAAAATTCTCGTAATTACGAGAATCCTCGTAATTACGAGAATCTTCGGTTTGTCTGTATCCCGAAAGATCGCAGATTCTCGTAATTACGGCGATACTCGTATTTTCGAAAATTTTCGGAAAAAAAAAAATCTGCGGTTCGGAAGTTCGGAAGGCGGAAAATCCGGAATAATCCGCCGTTCGAACCGGCCATCCCTACTGATAGATTGTATGTGTCAAATTAATGTGCTTAGATTGTATGTTCTTCGGGGCAGGGCCTCATGTGAATTTATACATGTAAGATGTTGGCGCTATATAATTCCACAATAATAATAATAATATTGTGCTGCCTTGTGTCACTATTGTTATTTTATGACTGCAGCATATAATATTTCAATGGCAGCCTAATAACATTTTAATTCATATCTGCTTGCAACTTAAACACTCATTAAAAGAGAACTTTTGAGAAACTGTTTTACCCAAATAGTAAGAGAAAAAAGAACTGAATGCCACTAATAAAACTGCAGGGCCCCGGGCCCCCCTGCAAGTTTCATAGCCAGGCCCCTGACACACACCCCACCTCTCCCCAGTGCTGACAAGTTATATGTATGTGGTAAAGGTATTTGCGATCACTAGGCATTCCACGAAATGTGAATAAAAAAGATAATGCCCACAAAGTTTGCTCATTGTCATCCTGGGGTGGACTATGGGGCATTTTCGCTTTCACCTTTGCGGAAAAGTATCCCTGCGGCGATGTGTGGCGATAGTTTTCGCCTTATTCATTGCGATAAGTGTGGTATCACTGCAAAAAGAGAGATTGCTCTCTAGTGTTATTTCAGAGCTATTTTTGTCATTTTTTTAAATTTAAAGCTATTTATAAATAGATGGATTTTTGCCTTTTTGCCCCTTTTCTCCCTTTTGTTGCATTTTTTGCAGTTTTACCAGAATTTTTGTCAAACATCATTACTTACTGGAATGTTCCATTAACATGACTATTTCCTACACAGCACTATGGTATGTTCCCATATTAATGGAACTGGTTTGATAATTAGCTGTAGTTTGCTGAAAATAAGCAAAAAAAGTGTCCTATTAATAAAATAGAGAAAATTCACCTTTTGAGATTTACACTATCATATCCTACACTATTTATCATTTCCTATTAATGAACTAGAGAAAATTTACCTTTGGGTTTTATACTATTTATATATTTGGCTGAAAAAAACACCAAACGTGTGTTTTTAAATAACAAAGATAGGTGTTCAGTGTGTATTAACCAATTTAATACTACTTTGAAAAGCCACCAGGGAGTATTACCTATTTACCATCATATGTGCTGAACTTTTTCAGCATTATTAGTGCTACTTTTTGCTAGATAATTTTTGCTTTTGATGAAAATTCGCCTTTTTAATAACTGATGAAAGGAAAAGTTGAACGTTTAAAAAATTATGGTAAAGGCTGGTGGGGGAAAAAAAAGCAAAAATAATTTCCCTTTATAAATATGTCCCTCAGACCCCCATTTGACTTTATTGGTAAATAAAGAAAATCGGAAACCTTAAAAAAAAAAAAAAAGATCTTTAAAAAGCGAAAAATTAACGTTAAAAAGTTAAATCTGATGGAAAATATTCTAACACCCCCTGAGTACTTATTAGCATTGAGAAACACTCCACAATGTACAGACACCTCCAAGGACCCATTGGCAGGCTAAATAAATGGGCACTTATGCGTTTTCGTCACCTTAGACTTGGCAAATCAGAATGGCTGAGGAGAACTGTGGTCCAAAAATGACTTTAAGTAAATTGAGGTAAATTGATAGGAATTGCTCCCCTGAGAATTTTTGGAATTTATTTCCATTGTTTATTTTACATAGTTTTGAAGGTATTTACATTTTTGTGTGTGATATGGCAGCAGCATCACCAGGTCCCCTGCACTTCCCGCTTCCTGCTCTGAAACTGTCAATCTGCCCTGTGTCTTCTCCTTCCCTTTGCAGCCCCCCTGGTCCCTTCCACTCATGGACCCCATGGTCCCTCCAGTTGCTGGCCCCTCATGGCCCATTATCTTACAGCCCCATGTGGCCCCACCCACACACGGGTGATGTGGCCCCACCCACCTGCGGGTGCCTAAGCCCGTCCCACTCGTGGGTGCCTAAGCCCCGCCCACCCGTGGGTGCCTAAGCCCTGCCCACCCGTGGGTGCCTAAGCCCTGCCCACTCGTAGGTGCTGTGGGTTACTCAGACCCCCGCTACAGAAAACTCTGTGGAAACAGCCTTTTCAGGCAGAGAGAGAACAGAGTGTGAACCTGAAAAGGCTGTTTTCACATAGTGGGAGAGAAGGGCTGTAGATTACCTTCTCTGTCAGGACTTCACACAGCAGAGAGGAGGAGGGACTTCTTGTCTCCCTCACACACTGAGGGAGTCTAAGGCTGTGCTTACCAGCGGCACTGTGCAGGAGAAGCCTCAGGAATGTCACATGTCAGCCTCCCACCCATTAACTTTCTGGTCAGTAATTTCTGAATATCTTGGGCTGTGGAGCACGTAGAGAGGTGGTTGATGGCTCGTTTTAAAGGTAGGAAACTGGCCTTTCATTTAAAATTAACTTGTTTGGAGACCACAGTTCCCCTTTAACGCAAAAATACACTTTTCGCCATTTTATAAATATGCTTAAATGATTGCCGCAGCGATGTATGGTGAAAAGCGAAAAGTAGCGGTAATGACCTTTCGCACTGGTTATCACTGCTTTATAAATAGGGAAAAAGTTCAAATTTGTTGAAAAATCTGCGTTAAAGAAGGCGAAAAGTTTAACGAACCTTTATAAATATGCCCCTAGGCAAGCATTGTACACACTGTGCAATATTTCAGCCCGATAGTCTTATAGTTCAGTGTATCGGTCAAACTGACAGAAATAATCGCATGGGTTTTCGGCTGCGAGCGTTTGTCCGAATCGTTCCAGGAGAAGGGACTGTTTTTGCTGAATATCTGCTAGCATTCTCATTAACAATTACATCTATTAATGGGATCTCAATCCAACTTTCTCCATTTTTATGGTAGCTTGTCGGCATTGATGAGAATTGTTTTCGCACTCTACACCTTGGCCCGTATAATTAATGTGCATGGGCATCTTTATTTACTGCTCCTAGCAACATGTCTTAGATTAACTGGTGGGACATCTAGACCGAAAGCTATAGACTTTGTTAAAATCTGTATAATTATATTTAATTTGGCTTGAAGACCCAAATTATTGTTCTTTCTATTTCTTCTTCTTCCATTTTCTTCTTCCGCATTTTTGGACTGTATCTCCTCCCACAATTTTTGAGCTAGAGACATGAAATATGTTACAGCCATGCAGGGCATATAGGAGAAGTGTGCTATTACCTAGCTAATGAATTTGCAGAAGCGTTACAGTGTTATCGGCGAATTTTGGGACATTTTTTCCCATATACTATAATGGTAACAATCCTCAAATCTGAGGATTTCAAAACAGTTTGTTTCATTATCATAAACAAAAACGCTAATACGCCCAACCCCCCACACAGACATAGGTATGCCCTTTTTCATTCCCATGGAAGCCATACTTAAAGGGTAACTATAGTCAAAAAAATAATTTTGATCAATCATTCATAAAAGTTAGTTATATGGTCATATATGCAAAAACACATATCCCCAACCTCACACGGGTACACACACCTACTGACCTACCCTTTGATTCCTGTGGCCATATTTAAAGGATAAATAAAGTAAAAAAAGGAATTTTGATATATCCTCAATAAAAGTTAGTTTTATGGTTGTAAACAAAAAAGACATACCCCAACCTCACATGGGTACACACACCTACTGGCCTACACTTTTATTCCTGTGGCAGCCTTACTTAAAAGGTAACTAAAGTCAAAAAAGCTAATTTTGATTTATCCTTAATAAAAGATAGTTTTATGGTTGTAAACACAAAAAAAGACATACCCCCTCAACCCGACACAGGCAAACACACCTACTGATCTACTTATCCATTACTGTGGCAGCCATACCTAAAGGCTAACTAAAGTCAAAAAAATAAATTTTGATCAATAATCAAAAAAGTTTTTTTTTTTTAACTTCCAACCTGATCCAGGTACACACACCTACTGACCTACCCTTCCATTTTCATGGCAGTCATATTTAAAGGGTAACTATAGTCAAAAAAACTATTTTGACTAATCATCAACAAAGTTTGGTTTTTTTAGCCCACAACCCGACACAGGTACACACACCTACTAATCTACTTATCCATTATTGTGGCAGCCATACTTAAAGGGAAACTAAAATAAAAAAAAACTAATTTTGACCAATAATCAAAAAAGTATTTTAACCCCCGAACCCGACACAGGCTCACACATCTACTGAACTACCCCTCCATTACTATGGCAGCCATACTTAATGGGTAAGTAAAGCCAAATAAACTAATCATCAAAGAAGTTTTTTTTTTACCTCCAACCTGACACAGGTACACACACCAACTGAGGTACCCATTCATTCATGTGGCAACCATATTTAAAAGGTAAGTAATCATTGCCATTATTGAGTTTTAAAATCTGCAGCAGAAACACACACATTCCCTTCCAAAATGCGGCCTTTCAAGTCAAATTCAAAGTTTATACTTAAACTTTCCCATTCTAGTTTTAATTGGATCTTTACTAGAAATCGGCTGTGCATCTATAGTTTAAAGGGGAACTGTGATCTCCAAACAAGTTGGGTTTAAATGAAAGGCCAGTTTCCTACCTTTAAAACAAGCCATCAACAACCTCTCTGTGTGCTTCACAGCCCAAGATATAAAGAAATGACTGATCAGAAAGTAAATGGGTGGGAGGCTGACATGTGACATTTCTAAGGCTTCTCCTGCACAGTGCCGCCGGCGAGCACAGCCTTATACTCCCGTAGTGTGTGAGGGAAACAGGAAGTCCCTCCTCCTCTCTGCTGTGTGAAGGACCTCTCAGCTGCAGAGAAGGTAAGGGAATCTACAGCCCTTCTCTCTCACTATGTGAAAACAGCTTTTTCAGTCAGAGTTCTCCCTCTGCCTGAAAAGGCTGTTTCCACAGCCCCCACCAGGGGGGGCTGCAAAAGGGAGGAGACACAGGTCAGATTGACTGGCAGGTTTCAGAGCAGGAAGCAGGATGTGCAGGGGACATGGTGATGCTGCTGCCATATCACACACAAAAATGTAAATATCTTCAAAACTATGTAAAATAAACAATGAAAATAAATTGCAAAAATTCTCAGGAGAGCAATTCCTATTAATTTACCTAAAGTCATTTTTGACTTTAAATCTTGGATGCAAGAACAAGAAGGTTGCTCTTCAAATCTTGGTGAGTTGGTTTTACTTTATAATATACTAGGCCAAATTCAGTTCAGCCTTCATATTTAATTGCATACTTTAATTTACTTTCTGTGCAGCCTTGCTATAGATTTTTCTTGTTATCTATATTTTAATTTGTCATTTGATAGAAATTATTTCTTTGAATCTGATTACTTGGCTGTTTCTATGGTAACCATTCATGGTCACGTGACTGCATGACATCACACTTTTTCAGTCAAGTTGCAGTAGAAAGCGTGAGTCAAATAATTTTATCACGTGATTCAAGAGAGCAAGACATATCTGTTCTTCAGATCTTGGTGAGTTGGTTTTACTTCGTAATATACTGGGCCATATTAATTTCACAGATAAATAGATACTTAAATGCATTTTTTACCCACATACGCTAATTTATTTTCAGTGTAGCTTTGATATAGATTTTTTTGTTATCTTTATTTTAATTTGGCCTTTGGTAGAAATGATTTCTTTGAAACTTCATTACTTGGCTGTTACTATGGTAGCCATGCATGGTCATGTGACTGCATGACATCACACATTTTCAGTCAAGTTGCAGTAGAAAGCTTGAGTAAAATCATTTTATCACATTATCCAAGAGAGCAAGACATATCTGTTCTTCAGATCTTGGTGAGTTGGATTTACTTTGTAATATACTGGGACATTTTAATTTCATAGGTAAATAAATAATTACCTCCATATTTATATATAAGTTTTTTCACATGTTAATTTATTTTCAGTGCAGCCTTGCTATAGATTGCTATAGTTATATATTTTAATTTGGCCTCCGCTAGAAAATATTTGTTTGCATGAGAAAGTTTGAGTAAAATAATTTTATCACTTGATCTGAGAGAGCAAGACATCTGTTATTCAGATCTGGGTGAGTTGGTTTTACTTTGTAATATACTGGGCCATATTCAGTTAATAAATAAAAAGATATTTGATTGGATTTTTTTCACATATGTTAATTTAGTTTAAGTGTAGCTTTGATAAAGGTTTTTTTTGTTATCTAGATTTTAATTTGGCCCTTGTTAGAAATTATTTGTTTTGACCTCATTACTTGGCTGTTACTATGGTAACCATGCATAGTCACGTGACTGCGTGACATCACCATTTTTAGTCAAGTTGCAGTAGAAATCTTGAGTAAAATAATTTCATCACGTGATCAAAGAGAGCAAGACATATCTGTTATTCAGATCTTGGTGAGTTAGTTTTTCTTTGTAATATACTGGGCCATTTTCAGTTCATAGATAAATAGATATTTAATTGCAGTTTTTTTCACATACATTAATTTATTGTCAGCGTAGCTTTGATATAGATTTTTCTTGTTATCATTATCATTATTTGGCCCATGTTAAAAATCATTAGCTTGCCTCTGATTACTTGGCTGTTTTCAGGATAACAGTAATGATCATGTGACTTTTGGCGGAATCCTAGATAACTGTCTCTGATAGTGGCCATTGCCTGAAGAGAGCTAAAGGGATATAAATCAAGCTATTTGCTGTCAAGTTTTTTTCTAGTTCTTAGTCAGTTGGCCTAATATACTAAACCTAATACTGTTTATAGTAGAAAGCAGACAGCTTCACCTGTTTTCATTATGTGACCTGCCAGAAACCGTTTTGTAGCAATATTATCGCCACTGATTGGTCAAGTGGACAATAATATCTCTACTTATATGGCCACCTTAAGTAATACAAGTTGGAATATGATTTTGATACCTGTAATATTGCTATTATGTTAATCTTGCAACTAGATATTTATTTGGTTTCTGTATGTAAGATCACATTAAATATAAACATGTAACTTCTTATAGTTGAAGAAAAGTTTGGAAAGTCCTAAAAAATATTAACAATACAAAACCAGATTTTTACTGATATAGTAAAATATTTTCCTGTGATTAGTTTTCTACAGTATGTTTCTATGTACAGCACTGTATGGTGTCTCCTTACCTAATGTATGTTGATTGTTGGAATTGATCCAGGAATATTTCCAAATGCCGCTTGGTGGCAAATCCATTGTTAAACTCGGGTAGTGCGTGTTTTATACTGATTTGGCCGGTTGGTATCCATTATTGCATTGCCCTGCAAGAGTAATGTCACTCACTTAACGTAAAAGGATTTTTTTTCCATTTTTCTATAGTTGTACATTGTAGTATGTTAGTCCAAATTCCATTTGTAGAAAATCTATTACCTCCATATATGTCAGGTATTTCACATGGTATAATTTCCTTTTCACGAGTCTAGCCTACATTTGGAATTTCATTGTATGAAATATAGCCTATTCAAGTCTTCAAAATAGTATTTCTGATCTATACTGGTGTATTTAATGCTGTTTTTAAATTATCGATTTTTTTATTCAATTCAAATAGACATTTTAAGAATGACCAGACTGGTCTTGCTGTGTTAGGGTATCAATAATAATGTTTTAAATATATAAGTTGTAATGGGATTTTTTCCTAGGGCAGGATTAATAAAAGAAAGAAATTGTTGTAAAGTTCCTTATAGTTTGTAAAACTCTATCAGGGAGTATCTGTTGTATTCAATTAAACCAACTGGACTTGAATTTTAGTTCTTGAAGACGTTTCGCTAGTCATCCGACTGGCTTTCTCAATTCAGAATGACTTGTACAAGAATCTGTGGCAATTATGTACCCTGGAAAATCCCAATTAGCATATCACAGCCAAGTGTTAAGGGCGTGATTGAATAGTGGCTAAGAGGTGTTATAGGAACTCCAAGAGTAAGGTGTCAAAACAGCATTGTACATGGCAGACAGTTGGTGTCGAACCGCCCCCCCCCACCTCTTAGCCACTATGCAATCATGCCCTTAACACCTGGCTGTGATATGCTAATAGGGATTTTCCAGGGTACAGAGTTTTACAAACTATAAGGAACTTCTTCAAAGAAATAGCAGATTCCCACACAGACTGGTCAATATAGGATGACCACCATAGACTTGTAAATATCAGATAGCCACAAAGACTAGTCAATATAAGATGCCCACCACAGACTGGTAAATATGAGATGCCCACACAGAATAAACAATATAAGATGCCCACCACAGATTAGTCAATATCAAATACCCACACAGACATGTAAATATATGATGCCCACCACAGACTGCTCAAGATAACATGGCCCCAAATGTACTTAACTTACAGCAAGGAGAACTTAAGGCTCGTACACACGTTTGATCTTGGCACCAACCCACGACTGTGACAAACCGCCGCTTCGCCCAATAATTGAACGTGTGTATGCTTTCAATTATGGGTCATTCATTGATCCGCCATGGAGTATCAACAAATGACAGCCGTCTGAATGTATCCACATGTCCAATTATAGGCCGAATCGAACGTTCATCGCGCAGGTAAACGTGCTATGGGGTCATGGGTTGGTGCCAAGTTTGGAAAAAAGTTATGCATTTGTGCAAAAACAAAATAAATGTTAGTTATACCCTAAACAGAATAAAGTTAGTAGTTAAGTCAATAGAGACAGAGTTATTGTTATTTTCATCCAGTATCTGCTACAGCAAATTAAATTATTTCCAGTATAAGAAGGAGCATAGAGTCAAAAGAAAAATTTTGGTTGTTAACAAATTATAAGTACAGAGACAGGCAAATAAACTGATATAAGGAATAGAGATTTTGTGTTATGAAGATAGATCAAAGTTGGGCTTCCCCAGAAAAGAGGTGTTTGCAAGGGAATATGGTAAACATCAACATGAAACATGAGGGCTACAAGAGAGCTGTCCTGAAAGAAAGACCCCCATAAAAAAGGCACATCCACTACTAGGTCAAAAAAAATGAAAACACAGTTTATTCACATCCTAATGTACAAAACCCAAATATCTAAACTCCCTCTAAAAAGTGTCTTCAGCAGAAGATATAAAGTGCAACCTCTGGAACAATAAAATATCACCATAAAAGTATAACCTAATATACATACATATCAAAGGTGGTTCTGGGCGTCCCCAAACCACCAAAAAGTGTCCAGCAAATAGCCCGAGTCTGCTGTATGGGTAAAATGACAAAATAATATACCCCTTTGGTAGTTCATTACAACAAACACAGCACGATCCGGAATGGGATAGTCAGTGCCAGAAATGTCTCCTCAAAATATCGTCCCAAAACTCCACTCCAACTTGCGACAAGCGATACAGAAGCTAAGAAAATACTCTTAAGCAACTTACTTGAGAAGCCAGGACCCGCCTACTCATCGTCCCGGTGAGTGTGCCCACAGTGAGTGTGACTGGTACATATAATATTGCCCACAGTGTGACTGGTACAAATAATATTGCCCACATTGAATGTGACTGGTACATATAACATTACCCACAGTGTGACTGGTACATACAGTATAATATTGCCCACAGTGAGTGTGACTGGTACATATAATATTGCCCACAGTGTGACTGTTATATATAATATTGCCCACAGTCTGACTGGTATATACAATATTGCCCACAGAGTGACTGGTACATATAAGTTTGCCCAGTGTAACCGGTAGATCAGATGTTTAAAACACCGTGCCAGCAGCAATTTAAAACAGCTGATCACTCGTACCTGTAAAGGAACGTGGGATCAAAAGTTTAAAAACAGCTGATCAGCGGGCCATCTTAGTCCCCTGGACCCCTGCAACCGCTTGGCCTGTAGTTACACCACTGCTGAATATGAAAATGTTAAAATGTAAAAGTTATTTTGTGTAGAATGCTTTTCTAATTTTTCAGAACCTAGATTATTATTATATTTCACATCATGTACCAAAACATTCTTATGCTAAAACCTTAAACCAATATTGTCTCATTTGCAGTGATGCTGCAGGTCTTGGCGTAATAATGATTTTGTAGGGATTGCTGTGGTATAAGAATTTCTCAAACAATATACTCATTTTAATATGGGAATTGTGTGACCAAATACTAAGGGTCATATTTATAGAGGAGCAAAATTTTTCATGGTAGTTGGACAATCTTACAAAAATAGCTAAGAGGGATTTTTTTCCATATAGTGTAATTAGAGATGTCCGAACTTCGCAAAATCCGGTCCGCTCGAGGATCTGCGAATTTTCAAAAAAATTCGAAAATCCGCGAGCGGACCCTTTAAAACCCAATAAAATGAAATCCTCGTAATTTCGAAAATTTTTGAAAATACGTTTTCTCCGGCATTTCTGAAAATACGAGAAATCCTCGTAATTTTGAAAATTTTTGAAAGCGCGGTTCGGAAAAGTTCAGAAGGCGGAAAACCAGAAAATCCATGATATCCGCCGTTCGCGAACGAGGTAAATCCGCCGCGGATTCGGATCCGCGATCTGGGCCATCACTAAGTGTAATGAGTCTAATACTTGTTTTCGCTTTTTTAAAAAAAAAAAATTTAAGAAATAAAAAATCTTTTAAAAAGGCTCAGGACACTTTTTTAAATCATGTTAAAAATTATATTGTGCGGAATTTTCAAACAAAGATTGATTTTAAAGACTTGTAGATTTTAGCTTAATCCTTCAAAAACAGATTTATTAGGGCCCTATTTATAAAAGATCGTTATCGTTATCGAAAAAATAACGATTGCTATCGTAAAATAACAACCGTTATTTTCCAATAACGCCCGGTATTTTCCGATATTGTAAAAAACCGGTCGTTATCGTAAAATAACGGTCGTTATCAGAAAATAACGGTCGTTATTTTACGATAGCGATAGTTATTTTTTCGATAACGATAACGATCTTTTATAAATAGGGCCCTTAGTGAGTTAAATCATTAACCTGCTCAGTTAGTGGTCCATGAATCATTTAGAAACAGGCCTTACAGACATTGGTGATGCGCTCATGAGGCAAGTTGAAAAACTCGCCTTTATAAGGTCTTTAGCACAGTTTAGTAGTATTCATATCATATGGTTTCCATGGTGTAAAAAAGGTTGAAGGACGCCTATCTGCAACATAGAAATAACAATTTACATTTGTGTGGATTTTCCCTTGCTAAAAGAAATACACCAGGCATTCTGTAAATGGCAAATGCTTACATGGGAAATGTAATAACCAATGTTAGTAGTTAGTACTACTTTGCAGCAATTTCAATGTTTTTATAAAATTCAGACAAGGAAAACTTACCCAGGAGCTAGAAACCTAGATACCCGTGATCGCAAAAATGTATTATTTTCTACTAATTTCTATCTACTGATTGTTTTGATATATAGATCATTCATTCCAAGTTTCCTAATTGTGTCAGCACTTGTACTGTAATATAAAATTACAGAAAGATATACATTTAATGAAGAGTTAAAGGTAAACTCCACTCTCATAGGAACATCTTTTTGAAAGAATGGCTTCTTTAAAATATGTTGATATATCATAGTTTGTCCTATGAATTCATTACTGTATGCCTGCTATGCTTCTGGATGCCTCATGGAAACTGAGCAATTTAAAAACCTGTACTGAGCCTGGGCATGCTCAGAAGAGGCAGATAGGGGATTAACATTCAGGCATTGGCTGTGATGTCAACTGTCAAATCCATAACTGACAGTCTGCTAACCAGGAAGAAGAAACAAGGGAAACAGGACATTGTGCAGGATTTCTGGTTAGACTTATATATTTCAGATTTCAAACCATTACCGTTTAGGGTTTTGGGGGGTGATTTACCCGTATGTAAGTTTTCATTTTGGGGCTGGACTTGCCCTTTAAGGTTATTCTTCAACTACTGGGGATTTGAAATGCTTTTATACATGTTCATATAGGTCTTAATAACTAAACCAAAGCCTAAACATTAATCTCAACCTTTATCTTCCCATAGTTCTCAGCAGCTAACCCTACACAGGTACATGTCAGTTATGATTTACACTAGGTAAACACATGCTAATATTTTAACCCTGTTGACTGTATGGCAAGATATTTTGGTCGATCGTGTTAAAATGGAATTTTCACTGCAGCTGCCTTTTTCGGGATATTTTTAAAAAAATGAATCAGATATGTTAGTAATTTTTGACCACCCAAATAATTTTCGATAGGACAAGTAATCTATAACAGAAATTCTGAATCCCAACAAATCTGTTTATGGCAATCAGAAGAGGATTGGAAGGAGACTTCATGCAGTATTCCACTGCAAACAACTTTTATTTCAGTGGCAGAGTGGAGTTTTCCTGGAGTGGAGAAATAGTGGAGTCTCCTGCCAATCCTATTTTGATAGCTGTAACTACTGCTGAGACCGGGGAAGACGGGAGTAGAGACCCATAAAGTCAAACCACCAAAGTCTGGGGCACACCAAACCAAAGATTAGATTTGTTTATGGATTGGCATTCTGTCTGAAGTAAATACTAGGGGGCATATTTATATACGAGTGGTAATTTTTGGCGGGCGAGTTTCCCGCCATTTTCGCAAAAATCTTTAATAACGCGATTAACAAATGCACGAAACCCGGACGCGAAAAGTTAACACCTTGTAACTTTGCATCAGTTACCGCTCGCTTCTATTTATAAAGGAGGGGATGCCGGGAAAGGATCGCCGCAGGTGGTCGCATTGATCAGAGGGATCGGTGGGGTGGTACGCCCACCCTGCCCTTGCCCCCTGCGGCGGATGCGACCAGGAAAGATCGCACAGGAAAGATTTTTGAAAAATTACATACAGGATCTGCAAGATCAGGATACACACAGCCGTGAGCGTTCTCCCCATACACAGTATAGGGAGAACGTTCGGGACTGTTTGCCTCGAGCGTAGGAGCCTATGCGGCCCTGCGGCCGAGGGAAATTTTAGTTTTTTACTGAATGACCATTCAGCCAACTGGAACGTTCGGCGGCCGCATGCTTGTTCTGGAAAGCTGCTACACACACTGCCGATAAAGCACGATAGCTTTAAAAAGCCAAAAAGCTTTATCATCACTGTGTATTCCTAGATTTAGGTGCGTGAAACAGACTGGTTTGGCCCGAGTGCAGATTTCATGCTAGAACAGTACTATGTACAGTATTTAATGTAAAGCATTCTTTCTTAGTTTTATATGTGTCTTCCATGAATAAAATTATTAGAAAGCTTACCGTATTTTCTTGAAATTGCATTCATTCTTTGTTTTTCAGTTTTTCAGTAATACTGAGATTCTAACATTTTCTTATTTGAAAATTACAGTCAGCTGACTTAGGAAATACTTGCTTTGCCCAAGTCTTACTTCTGTTTTTATGGGGGGATTTATTTTTAAGCTGTACAGGAATTTTTTTTATGATTTTTAATATTTTCCTAAATTTCAATAAAAAGAAGTTAAATAGTATAAGGTGGTATTTCCTGTTCTTGTTACAAAAACTAGTGGCAATTCTTGTGTTCAACCTTCCTTTGTTCTGTACCCACAGTCAGGAAATAACCAAAAATCTCATTATGAAGGTAAGAGAAAAACACACAGCTTTAGTGTCTGCAAAACAGTTTTAATTGCGACATGTTGTGATTCAAAACATGTCGAAATTATGTTACCCAGAGCAAATCATTGGGGTGTCACTTGTCATACTAGGTCCCAATACTCATTGTTTAAATACATTTTTTTAATAATACATTGGGCTTTTGAGCCACTGTAACTAAACCATAACTATGGATTGTGCTTTATATATTTACAAACCCTTCTTTGCTTCGAGTATGCCTAATGTGGCCCCACAATATTGCATGGGAGCAGGAGAAGCACAATCCACCACTGAATTGAAGTTTAGGTAAGTACAAGCTTTGCTAAGGTTTGCTAACCCTCGACCTGCACAGCACTCCATAATCCTAGAAGGTACATTTGAGGGTTATCACTGAATTTGAGGGTTACCAAATGCCCCATTTGAGGGTTATAGCTGAATTTGAGGGTTAGCAAATGCTACATTTGAGGGTTATCGCTGAATGTCACATTCGAAAGTTATGGCCGAATTCGAGGTTTAGCGAACTGCTATAACCCTCAAATGTATGTGTTCCCCAGACCATTCCCCAGGTCCCAGAACAATTTATAGTTACCATTACTATTTTAAATGTATTTTATCAGAACTTTTTGGACTACTTTTCACCCTTGAACTTTAATAGTTAGAACAAAACAAAACCTTTAGAACTATTCCGGATTTCGATAATTATAACATTTTCAATAATTATCAAACTTTCAAATCGATATTCCTCAACTTGAGCACTCCATAACCCTAGAAGGCAACATTTGGTAACCATCAAATTTGGCAATAACCCTATTATTTTAAAGCTCCATAACCCTCGAATTTGGCATTCGTTAACCCTCGACTTAGATGGTAATCCTCTACTGTGGCATTCAATTTTGATAGCCTTCAAAAATGAAATGCGGAAGCTCAAAAATAGCCGATCATGGGGAAAGTTAGTATTTAAACAAGTTTTGGTGATATGTATGTGTTCCCAAGACCATTTCCCATGTCCCAGAGCCATGTATAGTATATTACCATTGCTATTTTTACAGTATTTAATCCAAACTTTTCAAACTATTTGTGCACATTACTTGACTTTAATGGGTCTGTTTTTGAACTATTGAACTTCCGAACTTTTGCTGAAGTTCGGAAGTTCGAAAACGATCTTGACTTTAGGAAGTTCAGCCATCTCTAGTCCTCAGGCCTTAGAACTAAGTAGAGTTAGCTGTCCAACTCATAATATCCTAAGATATTAAGATGAATCTAGGTTTTTGATGGCTACAGGTTGCACAAAAAAGTGATTAATGTACTATGAACCTCCATATATATATTTTTATATATCTTACATGTTTTGTGTCCCATGAACATTGGAACTTGCCCAGTTATTTTTAACAGTGAATGACGATGTTCTCAAATAAATGATTTGTCACACAGTAATGACACTTTAAAACAACATGACAATATATTCAAATTATCAAAACTTGTGCTTCATCCAGAAAAAAATGAGAAGCTGACAAATTATTAGGGGCTGCAGCAACCAATAAGATGTATTCTAACTGCAGTAATGCAGTTAAAAACCAAAGCTAACCATATAAGACTTTGTTTCTGATTGACCGGTAAATTACAATCAATTGCTTTTTTTGCTTTAGAGCAACAAAAAGTGACTGATATGGAGTCTAGAATCGATTGGTAAGGTTGAAAAATTTCAGTGCAGTCAATGTAGTGAGTCTTATCATTGTATTAATTATTACATTTAATTACAATCTACACTATAAAGTGCATAAAATAGGGGAGTTAAAACAATAGGTCCAACATTTAATTAGCATGTGTGCTTTGAGAAAAATTTGTGTTGGCAAGTGTGCCATGGTCTAAAAAAGTTTGAGAACCCCTGGTCTATAGTTATCTTTATTTTTGCTGTAAGGTTTTGAATTTCTGATTTATGAAATAGACTGCACCATGTATCATACTGTACTTGCCAGTGCATATTTCAGTAAATGCCAGTAAGTACATTTGGGGAATTCCTGGTGGCCACAAAGTCTGAGTTCCCTATAGAAAGGTCATTACAGTGTTGTACTCATTGCCAATTTACCAAGTAATACAGTTCTATAGCAATAAGGTAAAACAGAAAGAGGAAACCAAGTGTCTGACTGCTAATATAAACATCAAACAATGAGTTAGCAAAATCCTTCTTCTTGAACACTAGTAGTAATGAGGAGAGTGAAATATTCCTGTGCTTTTTTGTGGGTCTGTGCAAATAAGTATTTCCTTATTTGTGTGACCTTTCCAGCACGGGCGAACCTGCGGGGTTGGGGGTAAGGGACGGGGCTTGGGCGTTCTGTGGGGGCTTTAATGGTCGGGGCATCATGGCTTGGTCTTGCACCTACATCTAAAATTTGAATTTATTGGTGGACATGCCCTTTAATGATTGACTTATATATGACTTATATTCTGCATGTTAGTAAAATAATAGATTGGTAGGGTCCATGTGGGTTATTTAAAGGAGAACTAAGGTTAAAATAAACAAACTTGTAAGATGCTACAGGGTGCTTGTTTGTCTGTGAGCTATTAGCTCTTTCTGATAAATTGTTGTTCTTAGGCTGGGTACACATCAGCAGATATTTTCATCCAACCGACCGAAAATGTCTGCTGGTGTGGGGCTGACCTTGATAGTTCATTTGTCCGAATCAGACGAACAGTCGATCGGACGTATCGGTAAATTCCGATTGATTGTGCGGTTCCCCTATGGGACCGCGCAATCGATTGTTCGCATGGCCGTGGACGAATTTGACGAGGCCAACAGATATTTGTCCTGGCCAAGCGCTCACTCGGGACAAATAGTCCCTTTGTGTGTACCCAGCCTTTCTTTTAAATCAAAAGATGTTTACTAGCACGTGCTGCATTTTTTAACAAACGTGAACTTCAATCTTCCTTCTCCAGAAAGCTAAAAGGAAAAAGGGAAGAAATGGAAATGTGTCATTCTGTAAATGACACAAATTCTCAAAATGTTTCATTGTTTTCTAGCTCTCTTTACCGTAAGGAGGGGAGAACACAACCAGTAACGTTCTCATACGTGCCCTTGGAAAGTCATGGATAGAGGACCGTATGATTGACAAAGTCTGATAGAGTGAAAGTACATTTTTAAGGAAGTTTAGTAAAAAGGAAACTAAAACAAAGAATTTTCAACATACAGAAACAACTGTTTTGAGATTTAGTAGATATCTAGTTGTTAAAGAATAACTTTTACAAAAGGATTTATTATCGTCACATTGAAAAAAATATTAAAAGCTATCATCCTGTATGAGGATTGTATCTAACCAGGATTTGTCCTTATACATCAAGTCACCTGGATAGTACAGCTTTTTGTCCAATGGAAATCCATACAGCAGGTTCAAACCCATAAAGTAATAACAATATAAATCTAATATTTAAATCATGCTCATCCATAAATAAAAATTTCTTAACACATCTTTTACAGTTAGATTCCTTCAGTTATTTACTTATTTGTTTAATAAACTAAAACCTGCAACTCAATATTAAGCTTCATACACAGTTGAAAAAGTTACAAATCCTGTTTATTTACCCATGACAAATGGACATAACAGTTGCAAGTTCTTTACTTATTGTCATAATTGACAGAAACCCATTATTTTGAATGTATTGACAACAGAAGGACCCTCAATCTGTGATTGCTTATAATGAGCATAGGGAAGACCATTTGGGGGATGCCACATAGAGATGGCCGAAACTCATAAGTTTTGTTCCATTTTTGGATTAATGGATCTTGGCAAACACCTAAAGACCCAAAAATATGAAAACGGAATGTACTTTCGAGGGTTCCAGACCACATTTTCAAGGCTTACCAAATGTACAAAGTTATTTTCGGTAACCCTTCCAAATAACCTTGTACATTCGGTAACCCCTGAAAATGTGGTTTGAAGTCCTGAACAATCCGCCCGGCTTCGAACTGAACGTTTGGATTTTGGAACCAAGGGGTTCCATGTCATATCCGAGTCAGAGTCAGACCTGGATGCCATCTTTTGTGCCATACACATTACAATTACTGTTGGCTCCCTTTACTACAGTACAGGGAGCTACCATAGTCCAATCCAAGTTTCTGGTCAGTACAAACCTTTCAAAATGGTGTCAGCAAATGTTTGCAGTTTTTTTTACCCATACGTACCAATCGGGATGGGACCTTTATTGTTACTGTGTGTACCCAGCTTAATTTAGAACATATTCTGTAAATTAATATTTACTAGTGTTTTACCTCTCCCAAAACTTGATTTCACAAGTAGACATAAAATAACATAAGTCAGTGCTAGTCAGTTTGTGCACATTCGACGGGGGGGGGGGGCAGCAACAGTGGGAAGCAACCGAGATGGCTTTATTCAGGGGGCACCTACATTTTGGTACATTATTATTGGAGTAATTTATGTTAAATTTGTCTATAAAGGCCAATACACATGCTAGATAATTGTCAGGCCAAAGCAGCTGATAAATTCAGCTGACAATAATAAGGGGTGTGCAAGTGCTTTCCAACACCGTTTAATGATTTGTCCTAACAGATGACTTAATAATGTCCCTGCATTAAGGGAGGTCTGGTGGTCACTCCAATCTTCAGTGAAACAGAAAAGGCTGCTCAGCCACTAATTATTAGTCTGTCTGTCCAGGCATCTTTCAATGTCTTTGGAGCAATTATACCAAAAAACAATTATCTTATTTGTGACCATCTCATTGAACTGATATGACCATGCATGGCCTTCTGGCTTTTCTTTTCCTAAAGCTACCATACATATATTTTAAATGTACTGTACTAGTATCCTAGATTGTACCCTAGATTGGTTGATCAGTAGAGGTTATTAGAATGTAGTAGTCAGTAGTTTTTCACACTGTACATTTTGGATATACAAGAACCTGTTTCTATGTTGCAGGAAAATGAAAATGTACTTCACCTTTATATGAAAATACTCCTTCATAAATAACGGCTAGTCAATTACTTCTGCATCTGATATTTTCAGAAAACTTTCACTCTTACTCAGCAACAAAAACAAACTCATGATTATTATATTTACTTGAAGTCTTTTTGTTCTCCTTTAAAATTACTTTGTTCTCCTTTATTACTTAAAATGCTAATTTCATTGGTAAAATAAAAGAAGTTTTCCTTTTTATCTTGTTTTGATGGGAGTGAGCTCCATTTAGCTGCCTATGCTTTGTGCGTTATTTTGGAGTGGTGCTTTTAAAATAGATCTTTGGTATTATTAATTACTTGTGTAAGGTTTCTGGCAATACCATTTTTGGAATGAAAATATTCCTTTTGAGTTGTACTGGCAACAACATGGAAGCCTTCTTTATTATAGAATCTATAACTTATACTAAATGCAACTTACTAGAGAAGAATCAATGTATAGGGGTCCGGGGAGAAAAGCTTTCACGTTAGATTTTAAAAAGTTTAGTTCTCCTTTAAGGAAAACCTGCATACCTTTTAAGATTATAATGTCTTGGCAAATGAACCGGATTGGTTCAAGAGAGGTGTCAAGGAGGCCTTTTCTGATAAAATAAAAAAACAAGCATGAATAGTGGTGTGGGTTCGACACCAACTGTCTGCCATGTACAATGCTGTTTTAATGCCTTACCCTGGGCAGTTTTAATAACAACAATGCAATCACACCTTGATTCAGAAAGTCCCTAACACCTGGCTGTTATATGCTAATTGGGACTTGACAGGGCTTATTGCAAACAGATTCTTGTACAAGTTATTCTGAATTGAGAAAGCCAGTCGGATGTCTAGTGAGACGTCTTCAAGAGCTAAACTTTAAGTTAAGTTGATCTAACTGATTACAACAAATATACCATGACATGGATGAATAAGAACCTTCAAAAGTGTACTTTAGGAAACTTACCTCCTGATGTGGCAATGAGAGGTCGGCTGATGATGAACGTGTGATGTAACTGATGGCCTGTTCTGGCAGAAAAGGCTGTTCGTCTGCTATGTGTCAGACACTTGGAGCCGATGCTTAAGTCCTAACTTAAAGCTGGGTACACACCTATTACATTACTGCCATAGTATGGCTACTTCCAGAAGAATGGTTTGCTTAGTTTTAGAGCATTTCTAGGTGTTTGAGACATTTTAAAGGGCATCTATACTGAAAAATAGGTTATTTTAAATTGACCATAACTGGGAACTGTAATTCTTCCCAACCACCATTGTACCATTATTTTGTTGATCTGCCCCCTATTTCTTTAGATATCCAATCTAAAACTTCTTATATTTCAGCTGTCAATCAAGTTCCTTGCGCTCAAAAACTATTCTTCTGTGAGTAGTTTTACTTTAGCTGGAATGGTGACAGAGTTTTGACAGTTGGAATGCTGTATGCTGTGTGCAGGCTTGACAGTTGGTTTGTTGGAAAAAAGTCAGGTCAGGTGAAAGTAGGAGTGGTTAAAAACGGGAGAGGGGATACTGCTCCTAAACAACATGTGTGCTGGATTAAAGGCATGCAGCAACACACACAAATCAGGGTAAGTACTACTTACATGTATTCAATTATAGATTAAGATGAGGCAAAGTCATTTTTTCAGTATAGTGTCCCTTTAGATGTAGTTTTTCACCAGCTGCTCAGTAGCCTCTAGGAAAAAGTTACAAAAATGCTAACCTGTCACTTTTGTAAGATTTAAAGAACCGTGAGATTAAAAAACTGGTAAGTCTCGTTCTGCTAGGTGTTCACAGAATGCATTAAAATTAAAATTTAGAAACATTTTTACATTAATTTTTGACTTTCAACTTCGCTCACCGTGTTTTTCTAAAAATTCAGTGAGTCATCACTTGCCTTTGTGTTCTGGCTCCTTAAGGTCCATACACACGTGCGGGGCCTGACCTGTGACGCGCGATATTGTACGATCAGCCATTTCAATCACCCAGTCGAGCGCCGATACATTTACAGTATGAAACTCAAACGAAACTGCAATTCGTACACCATCATGCATCGCAGGGTGTGCCCCGCAATAGCACGTATGTACAAAGCTTTAGATATCTACAGAAAAATGTAGGAAGCTTATATTGTTCTGCTTGCCAATCACAGTTTAGCACTTACTAAATATACATTAATGAAAAAGGTGAGCAAAAAGTGATCTTTAAATACTACTTCCATCAGTTAATCACACTGCAAACCTCAATAGGCACCATCTCACCTACCAAGCTGTCTTATATTTCATATTTACTGGGCTTTGGGATGTGTTTCACTGCTAGAAAAAGAAAACAGCTTGGCAACTGAAGAGGCATTATGTAAAATTAAAAAAAACACACAGAACTATGTGAGCACGTTGTATCAAGTGAGTACATTTCTGCCACAAAATATCTTTAAAATTAGGATGCCTTTCAAAAATCCATAGTTTATTAGATTTAGCCCATATTGGATAAACACCAAAATAATATATTACATTTTACAGTCTACAAAGGAAGGATGTTTTTCTCATAATGTACTTAATGACTTCAACAACATGCTTGTTCATTCATGTACAAGGTCAACCTGTCTTTAGTGTCCCTCTAATAAACATCAGATTTTAATCATACACAAATTATAATGAAGGTAACAATTCCTTTTACCTTTTTAATAATTACTTTGACTTTATGAAGTAGCTATTTGTTAATCAAAAGGAATGCCTTTAAATAGTTCTAGGTACATGCAAAGTAATAATTGCTGTTAATCATCCTTCTGTATTTATTGCACACATTAAACTTCCAAGGTGTATAGTCATCCATAATTATAGTTCCTCAATAAAGAGATCTGGAAATGTTTATGTTGTAAGCACCCAGTTAATGTGTTAAAGGCAAGCAAATTCAGATGTACTGTATTATGTACCATGTACTTGTATTAGAACCCACGCCTGTAGTGGATCCAAATGGGATCCAACATTGCCCTAATAGTACATTAGGTAGCATGGGTTTCGCACTCACTTTAACAATACCGAAATACATGGCATCCCCCTGAATATATCTTAACCATTTTCTGGAGATAAAGTCAGTGAAAATCGATCAGTACATAAATCGATATGCCTCAATTTGTGAAATCAAAGTCTTCATAGTAAATGTGATCCATAAAATCCCCAAATATATGATCAACAAAACGTGAGATCACTATTTAAAACCCTGAGAATATATTAAAACGAAAGGAACT
The DNA here is from genome assembly GCA_019447015.1 of Hymenochirus boettgeri. Taxonomy (NCBI): domain Eukaryota; kingdom Metazoa; phylum Chordata; class Amphibia; order Anura; family Pipidae; genus Hymenochirus; species Hymenochirus boettgeri. The sequence goes on along the minus strand of CM033473.1, from coordinate 145,879,040 downwards.
GCAATCCAGTGGCCCACCCAAAAGGAAACATCTAGTACAACCATGTATAATGCAAAAAAACACAGCATATCAATAAGTCTGCAATTATAGTATTAACATTAATTTTAACGCGTTCTATTTGCATAAAATGAGGAAAGCAGACTAATACAGACTAAAAGTGGGAAAGCAGGTAAGTCCAATTTTTCAGGGGATTTTATACTGGAGAAGATACACAATACAAAAGGCACCATAGAAAGCATTTCAATTACAAAGCACCATTCTTTCCTTTTGGTGTTAGTGTTTCTAGCTTTTTTATCTAGTAATATTCTTTCTAAAATTAAATAATGGTAATAGCACCCCCTCTTAATGTATTTTATTGGCTTACTAAACAAATGTAAAGTTGTAATCTAGAGAACTAAGAAACTTTAAAGGTGTGTCACTTCTAAATTTAGCCAGCCAATAATAGGTATATCTGTAATAAACCTTTCTCCTGTAATGCATGCAGAGAAACAATGCAAAACTTTATGCATTCTGCATTACTTACAACAAAACTGCTTTAAAGGAGAACTAAACCCAATTTTATATACTCCAGAATCTGAAAACACCCCCCCTAAAAACACCAATGAACTATAAAATGCCACTTTTAAAAACTCTGTTAAAGTAAATCAAAGCCTGTTAAGAACTGGATGAAGTATCTGTGTGTAGGTGCAGTGTCAGACCACACCTCCTGACCTCAGTTACATGCTTCCTTGCTTTATCTGTCCTGTAAAAGGATTGGCTAGAGATTATTAATGGGTGTGACCAACTGTAACAAGTTTGTGCCATAGCTAAGGACTGAGCATGTGCAGAACATAATGGTCATTGACCAAACTGTCTGATACTAGAATGCTGTGAAGTAAAGCACAAACCATATGTTGTTTAGGTAAATTTCCCAGTTCCTGTATCAAAATGAGAGGTAAGACACAGATTACTGGTTTTATATCAAGGTGTTCTGCCTTCTGGTTCAGTGTTGTTCTGTGGCTTTAGTTGCCCTTTAAAACAAAAACTTTTAAAGGGGCTGCCAAACTCTACACAAACACTATCTTATTCTGCTGGTAACAGAACTTGTAAGTACAAATGGGAGGTGAGAGTGCCCAATCCAACCTTCCAGGGATATATAGAAATAATTTCTTATGTTTAAAAATAGTTACATTTCCAGTGGAGTTGGAGTGAAAAACTAGATGTGGGTTACTGGTATGTACAATTTCCAAAGATGGATTTATCATTAGTGATGGACACAAACTCGAGTTTGTGCTGAACTTTATGAGTTCAGACCAACTCGAACTATTTGAACTAATTCAGGTTCGAACTAGTTCGGTCTTTTCGAACTCGCGGCTGTATTTTCAATAATTATCGAATTATCGTTTGCGAGCCCTCGAATGTAGCATTAGTTTTCGGTTAACCCTCGAATGTATCGTTTGCTAACCCTCGAAAATGTAGCCTTCGACTTTCAGTAACCCTCGAATGTATTTGTTCAATACAAATTTATTTTACTATTTTCGGTAACTCTCAAAAGTATCATTTGGTAACCCTCGAATTGGCTGTAACCCTCGAATATAGCTAGCAAAAACTCGACAATTGCCTGATCATGAAGTAAGAAGTGTTTAAACAGGTTTTGGTGACAGTGACATGTTCCCCAGACCATTTCCTAGGTGCCAAAGCCATTTACAGTAAGTTACCATTGTTATGGTATATGGATATCTGTAAAATATCCAAACTTTTCGAACTATCACTCCCCATTGACTTTAATGGGTCCGTTTTCGAACTTTCAAAGTTTTTCCGAAGTTTGAATGTTCGAAAAAGGGCCGAAGTTTGGCCATCTCTATTTACCATCTCCCTGAGAAGCTAAGGATCTCCCCCAAAAATAACATTTGGAAAGTATAAGGCAGTGATTTGAATCATCTTCTCGAAATTTTTGCATTTTTTTTTGTTCTGTTCTCCTTTTACCATGACTGTAACATTTCATGAGAACCAAATGAAATTGATCATACCATCTGAGTCATGGTCATAGCCTGGTTAGTGTGTTTTTCTAGACTTCCTTTTTTCATTGGGAATTTTGGAGAAAAAAATTAGAAGATAATAACTGCAGTAAATTTTGGGGGAAAGTATAGAAAATGGAAAAAAGTGAATCCGTCAGAAGGAATTGTGTATTTTTCATTTCTAAACATTGTGAATTATAAACCTACAGGGTTATTCAATAAAAGTTCTTATTGTTTAAAATGGTGCTAATTTTGCCCCAACCAATCAGATGTTAGCTTTCAAATGTTAAATAAAATTCTGATTGGCTGGGGCAAATTTAGCACCATGCTAGAACATAATCTAGGTGTTGCCAATAACACAATTCAAGATTCATACTCACAAATACCTAAAGGCCTGGGACATTGCCAAACAGGGACAGGGAATGTTTAATCTTGCACCCAAGTTTATGCACTGTTGTGAAGCATTACCAAAAATCCAAAAATGCTTTTCTTGCAATTGGTTGTTTAGGTATCTCCCATCTGATAATAAAGATCCTTCTCCTTTATAAGATGCTTGATTTGCTCTATACATGAAAATGCTTATTATGTTCTGGGTTATAATTTAATATTAAATGTAATTTATAGTTTACATTAAAGGGCATGTCCACCCCCAAAACTATAATTTCCCCCACTAATGGTCCCACTGTGTATTGCATAAAAATCCTTACCTTACATCCCAGCTCCAAATGGCTGCCCTGCAATGTTGCTCCAAAGTCCAAAAAACTGGCCACCAGGAGCCTGGCAGAGTCAGTATGTCCCTTCCCCGGGAGAATTTTTCCATGCGCAGTAAAGCCCTCCCCCCCTCCCTCTCCCTCCCTCTCCCACCCGTTTTCATCTCCCTCCCCCTAGTGTAATTACCTTTTCATATATTGTAGGGCTTCGTTCCTCAGCCCCAACCGCATTCTTGTTATTTTCAGAAAGTCCCCCTGAACTCTACTTACCTTCCCTCTCTCCTCCGGCGTTCTGAACTATCGGCAACTGCGTCCGTGATTGGCTGCCTCTCAGCCAATCACAGACACAGCTGCCTGTCTGGCCCCCTGCTTGCAGTTTCATGCAAGCAGAGGGCATGGCAGTACGGCAGAAGAAAGAGGGAAGGTAAGTAAAGATCGGGGGACTTTCTGAAAATAAAAATAATGCTGTTAGGACTGGGAGAGGAAGTCCCCCATATGAAATTTTAAAAAAAGCGGTGGACATGCCCTTTAATAAAGCATTTTTGCTAATGATATAGGTGTTGGTAAGAAAAAAAATGTAATACTATGATACTACGTTCATAGCCTGGTAATATTCAACTACTAAGTTTAATGCTATTGATCAAGTTACTGGAAAGTTTGTTATGGGTCCACATTCAGGATTGTGTCTCAAGCATTCACTATTTATGAGGAATACTTTTCCATGGGGAATCTATATACCCAGTAGAGGGATCCGAACTAGGAATATCCCCTTTTGTATATTTTGTATATACTGTTTGAACTGGTGTGAGGAGATTGTTGTTAACTACTCACTGCATATACCTACCTCACCAGTTAAATATCTATGCGGGGGAGATTTATGAATACGTAACTACCTCCACCTCCACCCATTTATGTTTGTATACCGGGTGATTCCCATTCTTTCTAAGTTTTTAAGTGTGTGTCTTGTCTCTTACATATTTTAATGCATATCTAATAAACTTATATTTTTAACTCCGTAATCGCCTTTGTTACTGACCTTTATACAAGTTAGGGTAATAGTTAATAGGGGGATACTATTTTCCTTTTGATTTTGTGTTGTTATGATATACATATCCCCAATTACCCTGTCTTAGCAGGATTTATACTGTGGTCTGTGCATCACACTTTTTCTTTTTTCAAACGAATATGCAGGGGTGTCATTGTGCACACCTCTGAGGGGAACAGACAGACGGCCATCGCAGCCTGCATACCACTTGTAATTCCAGTCACTGTGGGCACTTATATTAATTTATCAGTCCCTGTGGGAACTTATATAAATGTACCAGTCCCTGTGGGCACTGTGTTTCTTTATCAGCACTTATAGTAATTTTCCAGTCCCTGTGGGCACTTATAATAATTCATCAGTCTCTGTGGGTACTTTTATTAATTTACCAGTCATTGTTTGGGGCATTTATATTTACTAGTCACTGTGGGCCATTGGACGGTGAACTGTAGGGCTGTTCTAACAGTGGCTGCTGCACTGGAGGACTGACTTTACACTGGCTGGGGGAACTGGGGGGCTAAGTCATTCCTCCAGTTCAGCAGCCACTGTTAAACCAGCCCTTCAGTCCAGTAGCCAGTGTCAGGCCAGCCCTCCAGTTTACTAGTCAGTGTTAAGTCAGCCCTCCAGTTCACTAGCCAGTGTTAAATCAGCCCACCAGTTTAATAGGCAGTGTTAAGTCAGCCCTCTAGTTCACCAGCCAGTGTTAGGTCAGCCCACCAGTTCACCAGCCAGTGTTAGTCAGCCCACCACATTAAAATTCACAAGCCACGCCGCTGAAAAATGTTGTGCCAAAAGGTATAGAAACACCAATGAGAATACTGTAGATCTTGTGAAACATCTATTGGTTATTTTGAGGAACTTGGTCTCTGGCACAGTAGTTGTGATATAATTACATTTCAATAAGGCTTTTGATATTGTGCAGTATTAACTAAGAACTGTATTCCTTTAATATATCTGTCATATTCAGAAAGATCAACTGGACTTGAAGTTTAGATCTTGAAGACATTTCGCCTGTCATCTGACTGGCTTTCTCAATTCAGAATGACTTGTACGAGAATCTGTTAGCAATAAATACCGATTATAGATTCCTACGATAAAAAGTTAATTATCACACTATAACAAGTTTAAAAGTCTTAGTATCAAAACATGTAACAATAGACCAGTAGTTATTCCTGGAAAATGTATCAGTTTGTGACTCAAAGAGACTTTATATATAAAGTGTTACTATAGTTTCTGGAGACCCCAGTTCAAACGGATCCATAATTTTTCCCGGGACAATTTCTCCATTATCATTTGCCAAAGTCTCCATTCCTATGTCCACAACAAGAATGGCATTAAATTTGTGGCACGGAAATCAGTTACTTTTGCTAACATTTTATCCCCAAATTGGTTCTCTAGTAAAAATCTGATGTAAATTTGCTTAGATATAAGGGCACCTACAGGTGCGGAAAAAGTCGGTGTCTCACATGTAATTATATACAAGTCACCAGTTCTTTAAAGAGCACTGTTACAGCTGTTTTTCCATCAAACAGTACATAAATTGTGAGACCCATGGGTAGTTTACTTATTAACATGTTCGCGTTGTTCTATACAATACGTTGGCTGCACGTCACATACTTTAAAGTCATGCATCAGGGAACATGCCAGGGACATCAGAGTGAACAACTATCATAGTCCATTGGCAAGATATTTTTTTTCTTGCAATCAGAATGATTTGTCTTGCCTCCAGGTCCAAGGCATCCAACGTATTAGTTCCTCAGTTGAAGGTAAGCGTGGAGGTCCTTTGGATGGTGCCCTTCATAAGGCAGAGGCACGTTGGATCTTTGTCCTTAGCACTAGGACTCCCAATGGTCTCAATAGTAATTTTGACATAACAGGGTTTGTGGTATAACCCATGGATGGGTATCATTTTCAATATAGTAACTGGCACTAGGTCCCTAGTTTCCTTTTGATTTATTTTTGTTAGTACGTGTACTTAGTTATGTTGTGTCAGTTTGTGGGATTGATCTCTCTCCCTCGTCTGCCATGGATGTTCACATCCGGACTCTCCGGGCTTTCTCTTAGCGTCCTCCGGTCTGCTTACGAACACTCAGGGATGGCCGCTTTGTCCTCTTCACCCACCTATATTGGATGGTGGTGTGGACCTCTTACCTCCACCTGCTCAAGTGAGTTCCAGTACCTGTACTTAGATAAAGTCAAACATGTACAAAATTAGAAGATTATCCTATGCACGTTTCACCCCTAGGTTGTAGGTGGGGCTTCTTCACGGATATATCACTCCATCACTTCCTTTTTGGATCTCATCCCTTTATAAACCTGTTATCATTGGTGGGTGTTGTGCACACCTCTGAGGGGTTTTCATACTTTCATACTTTCAAATAATGTTTACTATTTACAAAAAGCAATTAAAAAGAGAAGTCTTCATTTAGACCTTTAGGACTTCTAGTTCCCAGGAGAACTATCCAGAACATTTCCCTCTGTTACAGGGTTTTCTCTAAATCTCCCCCTCTAATGCCCAGTCTTATTAACACCAGCCCAAAGAAATGCAAGTCACCTTTAACTCCATTGTGCCTCTCCCAAATATGTTTGGCCACATTATTACGGAAATCTTTACTTGCGATCGCTCTCAGATGCTCCTGGAACCGTATTATTTATTTCCTTTTTGATTGGCCCACATATAATTTGTTACACGTGCATTTTATACAATATACTACTTGCGTAGTTTGGCAGTTTATATGGCTTTTTATGTACGACTTGCTACCATTTATATTCACTTGATTTACCACATCCACATATCTGCATACGGAGCAGTGTCCACATTTATACATGCCAATAACTGGTCTATTTCCTAGCCAGGTTTTTTATTCCTTCTTTTGTGGTACAAAGTGACTATTGACCAACATGACTTTTAGGTTTGTTGCCCTCCTTGCTACCATATTGACATTAGTGTCTAGGCACTTATCCAGGATTGGATCGTCCTTTAAAATGAACCACCACTTATTCAGAATTCCTTTGATTCCTTCCCAGTCCTGATTGAAGGTTGACATAAACCTTACCAGATCCTGGTCTTTATTCACTTTGTATTTACTGCAATGTATGACATCCTGTCGGGGGGTATTTTTTGCTCTTGTCCATGCTCTTACTATGTCTTTCCGAGCTGTTTCTTTTTGGAAAGTGCAGGTATGTATCATCCCCTGGTGAATAAAGATGGACAAATCTTGACCCTATGTTTGTCAAACTGCCACGTTAAATTAATATTGCGGTTATTCTTGTGAAAGTCATTCAAGAAACCAATTAATACTTTTTCCGAACCTAACCATATCATGAACACGTTATCGACGTATCTTATCCACATTTGGACTTTACCATCCACCAAATTGTACATAATTGGGTACATGGGTGCAATAAAATACATACATGTGTGCAATATAAAACTGTGTATAATAGTTTGTTATTTGGTACTTTTAAGAGTAACCATTATAATGAGTGAGGAATCCTACGAGTGCTGAACGGGACACTGGAGTTAGCCTGTTAACTCTTACCTTGTTTGATTTATGAAATTAACCTGTGGGTACTAGGGATCAGCTCCCATAATTCACCTTTGCTGGGAACATCCAGCTAAATTTATGCAGTACACTTCACAGGAAGCTGCAGCTTTCATGGAAGTTGACAATCAATCATGTTACAGCTCAAAGATCACCCCCCCCCCCCCCCCCCCCGACACAAAACACTGTTGTTAACATTTCAGTAAAAAAATAAAAGTAAGTATTGGGAATTGAACCTGCAACCTTTTATACCTCTATCCCACAAGGGCTACTAGATGGAATAACACTACACATTGAATCTTTATATTTTGCTAGAAATATATTAAAAACAAAGTGAACCTGGGGAATTGAACCTGTGTACCAACGGTCTGTCAGTTTCCAAAAGCAGTGCCTTAGCAGTAAACCACCACTGCACATGCAGAACATTTTTTAGTAAAATTGGTTAATAAAAAACAGAGCTGCTAAATATAAAGTTTGTAGAAACATTATATTTTTCTAGAAACATGATGGAAACAAACAAAAAAAAGCAATAAGCTCAGGAAGTAGGCTATTTTGTATTTTTTTTAACAAGCAAAGAAGGGGATTTGAACTTGTGACTTCTTGGGCTGTGTGTTCCTAAAAACATGGCCTTTACATGTTGCTCCACCAGCAACTCCACATAGAGTTATCAGCAAAAAAGGATTTCATGGCCATTGGGAAAAATGATATCCGATAAAAGGCAATTAAAAAAAACAAACAAAGAAACGTACAGAGATCATGATTGGCTAGATTGACAGCATTTGTCCACTGGGTATGTGCAAGAAACACAACAGTTTGTGACTATAGTGTGGGTGTGCTTTTTTTGACTTATATTCTGAGAAAAGGCAGAGGATCCACAGGTCATTAAAGAGGAAAGAGGCCCCAACCCTGGAGAGCACAGTCTTGGTGATTTGTCCAATAAATGGAGTACTGACTCCATAATGACATACACATACATTACAGACAGCAACAAGACATTGCCTGCTGTCTGAGAACTTAGTAGAATAATGATCTTACAAACAGGGAGCAAGATGCTTCAAAGAAGAAAAACAAAGTGATCAAAACAACCCAAATAAACTACTAAGATGTGTATGTTCGGGGCTTATTAAACGAGTCTAGGCTGCATTTATTGCAAATACTTCCTCCAAAAGCAAAGTAAGCAAGTCATTTTTCAGTCCTTTGAAAAGATAATGATAGTATGGTTTCCAAAGAAATTTAGAGTGAAAAAATCTGCAATAATCTCAGTACGTGAATATCTTGAGGCGCATTCATGGGAAAACCACAACAAGCTATAAATGCCAAACAGAATGTTTTCTTTGTTTAAGGTTGTTTACTATCTGAATTAAAAAAAAAGTTTTTTGTGACATGTTTTAAAGATGGAGGGAGAGATGTGAAACTTACCTCGTGTTCCTCTTTATCACTTAGCCAGATTTACTGCACCGCGGGAACCCAGAAGGTACTAGACCACCGGTGTAACGCCTCTATTCAAAAGGCATTCCATTTCACAAAAAATAAAGCTATGGTGCCTGCTGCCATTTATAGAAAGGGCACAGGGCACAAAGTACCAGTTAAACCTACGCTAAACCTATATTACATCGGGAATTGTGGTTTTAACTCCCTGGGAATGCAACACTAAGACATGTTACCCCCATAATACCCTTTGGAAGTTGTAGGTTTAGCACTAAGGCTAAGGCTTTATTAAAGTGCATGAGAATACATTTCTGGAGATTTACCCAGAATGCTGCTCTAGGTAAATCTATGTGTAGGAGATTCAACAGCAGCTTTGTGGCTCAGTTAAAAGCTGGTGTTAAAAACTTAGACAGTAGGAGCAGCTTAGATGCTTTGGATAGCTTTCAGCAGATGCCGAATGCAGGTTTTTATTATATCGATTGCAACTTTAACCACATTATTAACTGCTGCTGCTCTGCGTGAAATAGCAGGTTTTCATCCAGAATACCTCATTTCATTGCTGCAGTCATATTTCCCTTTATCCTGACTAGTCTTCCAGTTCCTGCCACTGAAAAACATCCCCACAGTATGATGCTGCCACCACCATGCTTCACTGTAGGGATGGGATTGGCCTGGCTATGAGCAGTGCCTGGTTTCCTCCAAATGTGACACCTGGCATTCACACCAAAGAGTTCAATCTTTGTCTCATCAGACCAGAGAATTTTGTTTCCCATGGTCTAACATAGTAATTGAGGTTGAATAAAGACATACATCTATCAAGGTCAACCCTTTCACCCTCCATCGTAAAGTAATCCTTGGATCAACCAAAACTACTGTATATGTTTTAATACAAGTAAGTTTTAGAAACTTATCTAGTCCAATTTTAACGCTATTAATGAACTTGCCATTACCACATCTGCTGTAAGACAGTTCCACAGTTTCACTATTCTCACTGTAAAGAAACCTTTCCTAACCTGAAGATGAAGCTTCTTTTCTTCCAATCTTAAAGGGACTGTCCACCCCTCTGCACACAAAGCTGTATCTGCTACAAAAAAACCCAAAACCTAGACGTCATTTTGTTTAAAATCACTATTTCAGCTCCCAGACTGAGATTTTATACTAACAAGCTCATCGATCCACCGCCAATTCCAGTTTCCTCACTCTGTCCATTTCCACATGTCCTCTGATATGACCTATTAATGAACAATGCACTAAAGAGTTTATTGTATGGCCCATTAATATATTTGCATAAAGTGATCATATCCCAACACAAATGTCACTTCTCCAATGTAAACAGCCCTAATTTGACTATAAAGCCCTTCTCTGAACTGCTTCCATTTCCAAGATGTCCCTTTGGTAGATGGGATTCCAAAAATACCGCGTATTCCAAACGAGGCCTTACCAGTGCTCTATTTAGTGCTAAAGAACGTGTTAATAAGTTTGTGTGTCCATAGGTTCATAATAAAAATGGGACTTTTACATATTTATAATATTGTCCATCTGTAATCTTGTTTTAATCATACTATGTTATGATACTTGTCCAAAGGATCCCTTTAAGATGATCTCTTGTACATAGAATGGTTTTGCACTTGTCCCACTTCACTTGGATCCTTAAAAACACATCTATATAAACAATGAATATTCTTAACTCACAACATGTTACAAATGGTCTAATAATAAATAGATTATATACAGTCACTTAAAAAAATCAGTTATATTCTATCAAATGCCTATATCAACATACCCGGTGTGTAATCTTTATTCATACCCTTTGCCCAAATACTGTCAAGTTTGTTGATCCATTTTATCACTAACTCCTGTAGTTTTTTTATCTGCTATCACCTCTCCTTAATTTGGGGACACGGTCTATGATCTGGAATTTAAACTGACTTATTGTGTGCTTAGCTATATGAAAATGTGCCGGGAAAGGCAAATGTGTGGCGCTTCTCCAAATAGTTGATTTGTGTTGTGTCAGTCATTCTTTTATTGTTTGAGTAGTCTCACCCAGATAAATGAGGCCGCAAGGACACTTAAGTATATATACAACATATGTCAATACAACATATGTCAATACAACATATGTCAAGTTGCATGTGTATTGTTCCCTTATATAGAACTTTTTCCCGTTATGTGGATGTGTAAAGTAGTCCCCTTTCATTACACTATTACAACGGATATACCCTAAACATGGGAATGGGCCTTTTTTGGTGTCCCAAAGATGTGTTGCTTTTTTTCTTTTTGGTCCTCTATCAGATTTAATTCCTTTATTTCTTATGTGGGGCGGTGTCCTACATGCTTTTCTGGGTTGTTTTTTTTAACTCTTCTATATCGTGGTGACAGTTACCAATGATTGCAAATGATTCTCTAATATACCCTTATTCTCAGCAATGTGTGTACTCACAAACATCAATCTTTTTTCTTGTTGTTTCTCTTTTGTAGATTTTAAAGGGTCCTCTCTCTGTATCTATTTGAGTCTTTTCAAACTTTGTTGTAACAATTCTGTCGGGTTCCCTTTTTCTTTGAATTTCCAGCTCATCTCTTATTCTCTTGTTATTTGGACACATTACGTACCATATAAATTGTGTATATGGTATGGCTTCTCTTAAGTGTATCGCATGGTAACTCTGGTAGTGCACTATGTAGTTCCTATCAGTATCCCTGATAGGTATATCCGTACCTATCTTATTTCCTTCTCTGTATAATATGAAATCCATATAGTCAATCCTAATTGTAAAAACATAGTTACAATATGTGATTAACAACTAAAGTATATTGTGGGATTTTGAATTGTCACTTTAACATGTATATTGCACCTAATTGCACTAACGAGATTTGGGCGTTCACGTTTTGCACTTGTTTGGAAGTGGCCATTTGAATTCAGGATTAATAAAGGGCTGAGGGTGGGCCAGAAAAAAAGAACTTATTCACTGAATCACCGTTTGCACCTCTATAACATTTTGGATACATATTATGGGATGCGTTTTTATTAGGCAGTGTGGCCAACATAAGAGAGTTCCAGTGTTGTAAAGGATCCTTGTGTACCCCTCATTTATCTGAGTAATTAAATGCTGAGTAAATAAATGCCAGCTCTCCCCATCAGAAACACACACTTTCCATTTTTTTCTGTTCTCTCCGTATATTTATCAAATGGAAATATAATAATAATTCTAAAAAACTAACATGTTTGCAGTTTTTGCTCTCCTTCCTAAGGAAATTCTCCTGAAGCTCTAACTGTATCTTTTTGTCAAATGCACTTCATCCATTCAATTTGTTTGTCTTTTTGACAAGTTGCCTAAACATGTGCTAGGAATCTATATATGTCTATATAAAAAAAGCAACATACAAAGGTAGACCACGAGCAAGCAGAAATCAATTGCCAGATATATCTCTGCTTGCTATTAAATTTGTGGTTTTCACTTTTCTTTTATGGTTATCATTTTAGGCTTCATTTTTCTTCATAAAGATCTTTCTAGTTCAAAGTCATATAGCCGGAAGAGCCAAATAAAAGTTTTGAAGTGATGCATTTTTGTTTGTAGTGCATGGTGGGAGGTCTATTTGCTCGCAGCAAATACAACTGTTTAATTTGAGGAATTACAGACCACCCACAAGAAAGATAGATGAGAGCTTTCTCTTTCCAACTTCGCAACCACTCTCTAAAAACAAAGTAATATTAACAGCCACAGAATGGAAAAACACGATTTTTGTTTTCTTCTAAAGCTTTTTTCCTGCATAAAAATAACCAAAGAAATAATATTATTACATTAAGTGCATTAAACATTTGTATTAGACCATTGCCTGCAAAGACACTAGGGCTTCTAGAAATGTTTATTATCCCTGTTCCTACACAACATGAAAGGCTGTACACACACATTTAAGGCACAATTATCCCTCCTCCAAAACTCTTACAATTCCACCAAATCAGGGGAAAATGGCAGGAAGTGGTAGGACTGCATTGGAACATCAACAGTAGTAAATATAGGGGGGGGGGTGTAAGGAAATACATTAGATGTTCCTTTTGCCTTTCTAAATCTTAAAGGAGATCTATCGTGTGTATAACTTTTTTTTTAAAAAAGTTTAAATGAAAAGCTTGGGACAGGGATATAGGCCTGGTAATACCTACCTCCCAATATTCTTTCTGTAAGGAGCACCAGCCCAAAGAAAACTGATTCTGCCAGTCTTCCTCCGGGTTCAACACTATCTTTAATACAGGAATAGTCCAGGACTAACCTGGCAAATGAAAACTGTACATGCTGTAGCTCCTCAACAAAACAATATTGGGAGGTAGCAATAATCAATCCTACCCCCTTGCCCCATGTAGGTATCCTTTAACAATTGGTTTAACTGTGTCAGTAAAACCTTTACTTTCTCAAAGCCATTCTCCACTAGCACAATGACCCTGATAGGTGTGCATCAGGCAAAAGTGAGTAAAGGTGGCTGTTCCTTTACTTTACTGTCCAGTTTTGTATCTCACTGTACCAAAGGAAAATGGGAATTGAAGTGAAATTAATTTTAGAGCTGATGTAGTGAAAGGTTATACATTGTTTGCACAGATTTGTCTTTGGTTGGGAATAATTTAGAAAACACACAATTATTTTTTGAGTTACTTTAATTCCAGTGGATGAAATGTTCAGCGTTTTAGCAATAAAAAACGAGTATAACTTTTCTTGTAGTGCACATCATCTAAAAACTAGAAATACTGTTTGAAGATTTGAGCTTTACGGTCTTTGTGATCACTGGCAGACTTCCAAACCTTTAATCTTGTTTTTTTTTTTAAAGGCTTTTAATTGACATGATGACATCGCAAGCAGATTTTGAAACCATTCATAAATCGCAGGCTAAGAAGAATCCAAATGTCTGTACATCAAATGTCAAGCAGTGCCTTTCTCTTCCTACATCTGTGATTACCTTGGAATGGAATGCTGCCCAATCAAAGAAACACTGGTCACACCTTAAAAAATTAGCTAATGAAATTTTGGACTAGATATTAGTTCTATAACAGGTTGTTGTAATATGCAAATATTTTCTTTTTCCCTTATGTAGCTTTTCCAGGATCCACCTAATCCAAGGGAAAGGAAAGATTATCAAGCTATGCAGAAAGCCCTAAACTGGTATAACTTACATTTTGTACTCTAGAAATATATATATTGTGATAAAAGTTCAACACAGTCCATGTAGTGTATCTTTGCACTACATTGATTTAAATACAATATACACTGTAAATGCATAAAATGTGGGAAATTACAGCTTTAAGTCCAACATTTAAGTGCAACTGTGGTGTCCATACAAGTGCCTTTTATTGAAAAGAAATCTCTCATGCCTGTCAAACAAGCATAGCATGATGTCTTCTCTAGCTTGTAAACTTACACTTTCCAGACTGCCCTGTCCTCGTGTCTCTGCGACAGGCATGTGTTATAAGCTGTGTCATAAATCCCACCACAAAGTACCAGTGATGTCACAGCTCACAGTGCTAGCATGAAAAAGCACCCTTTATACTGCTGTAACTTTGGATATACTGCAGCTAGAAGCATGATCCTGGAGTCATTTTAATGAGCTATTTTTAATAACAGCTATTTGAATGGATAGCACAGTTCTCCTTTAAGAACACAGGTTTGCCTCACAACAAATTGCATTGCCAAGTAATCCATGATCTGAAAAAGTTTGAGAACCACTACTTTAGAGACATCTTACATAAAGTGACTAACTACAGTTTTTCTTAACCTTTTTTTTTTAAACTGGCCTTACAAAACTGATATTTTCATGCTTTTATGAGCTGTTTGAACTGGAATATTAACTTTGCATGACCTTGCTAATTATCATCTCTGGTGAGACCTTAATAAGATGTACAGATTCCTTGTTTAATGTAGAGATGGGATCCGGGTTCGTGTCTAACACGAAATCCGAAAGATCCGTCCAAATCCGGATGGATCCTCTGGATTTTGGGACTTCAGAAGACATTTTCAATAATTTTCGAATGTACAGGGCTATTTTCGATAATTTTCGAAAAAAGCTTTGAACGTTCGAAAATTATTGAAAATACGATTGGAGACCATTTTCGAGTTTCTAATCGTATATTTTCAAAAATCGAACGTTTGAGGCTATTTTCGATAATTTTCAAAAATAGCCTCGAACATTCAAAAATCTTCGAAAGTATGTAATTTTCGTTCTGGTTTTGGAACGAAACTAGTGAGTATCGGCCTTTCTGCCTTCTAATATTCAAAACACATAGGTAAGTGACATGTGAGGAGCAGCATGAACATGCTGTACAATAGAGGTAGATTAGATATTTGCAAAGGTTTTCTCAAAATTGGATAAAAATTATCAAACCAATCTAAGGCTATTGTGTTTTTAAGTTTTAAACAGCAACATTTTATGCAAATATCTGTCATAGTACAATACTGATTTCAGTGTAAATACTTTTAAATGTATAGTATTTTATTCAATGCACAGTATAATATTGAGTAATAGTAAAAGAACTAAATTCAAATAATAATAGTAATATATGTACTATGCCGAAAATGAAATCTCTCACTAAACACTTGATGCACGTCTCCACTCTCCAATTAACAGTAAGCAATGTTCACTCTGGTTTTTTAACGGTTGTGTGTGCAGATACTGTATATTGCATCTGTATGGATATAAAATCCAATTTTATTATACCACATACTGCGTTACCTACGTTCACCCAGATTAAAGGGACAATTCAGTGGAAATTATCAATATTTGTTAAATTGTTAGTTTGTGTAATGCCTTCTTAGTTATTCTACATATTCTCTCCCATTTTGAAAAATCAGTTGATTTCATACCCTTTGCTGTTCCCTGTTGCTGACATTAGTGAGCTGACATATCAGGTTATAACGGTCCTTCCTCTTCCCAGGATGCACCACATTCTTGGAATGTTCCTAACAGTAATTTCTACTGATTGGCTGT
This sequence comes from Hymenochirus boettgeri, assembly GCA_019447015.1. Classification (NCBI taxonomy): domain Eukaryota; kingdom Metazoa; phylum Chordata; class Amphibia; order Anura; family Pipidae; genus Hymenochirus; species Hymenochirus boettgeri. The sequence continues at coordinate 145,863,352 of CM033473.1, read as the reverse complement.
TGGAAAGATGCTCAGATCTCTACTGAGCAACTGAATCAACCCAGGTGCTGGGTCAAGGGGTCCTGCAAACAGGAAGTCATTATTTCGGTTGCATTTATTAATACACAGACAAAATGCTGAATGGGCAGATTAAGGTCATTGGGATGAAAAAATATTGCTCTTTTTTCTGAAAAGCATATGTATTTGCACTGAACTTCCCCTTTAAGTGTGTGCACTATTTTAATCTGTGTGCAGAGCACAAGTCTGCTGAGTTGTATGTGGCCCTAAGGAAACTTTGTTAGTGAGATGATTTTCATATAGGATAATCTGAGAAAATCTTTGTATGCTTGGTGTCTTAATTAAAATGCTGTGCTAATGGAACAAAAATGTTTGCATCCTGAAAATGAACTGTTTTCTTCCCTAGTGTGCACCAGCCTGTTAGGTAGCTACCACCCTCTGTGAGTTTTGTCAAAACAGAATGTCTGCTTATAAAGCCCAGAAATTGTTCTATTAGTAACAAACAGAATTGAATGAATTAACTGATAAACAGTTCAACCAACTAGTAGAAGAATTCTCTTTGTGATGTCCTTCTAGTTAATGTGGGTTTCTTTCCTCCCCATTCCCTACCCTATGTCCACTTTAAAAAGAAGCGTAAATGTATTTGGCTGCTGTGTCCTGCACAGGGCCTGCCTCTCCAACGAGACAGGGTGAAACATATCCTGCAACTACATCTACGTCACTAAAGCAGAGATCCTCAAACTACAGCCCTTCAGATGTTTGAAAACTACAAGTCCCAGCATTTCTCAACTACACAGGGGGAAGCCAGGAAATACTGTAGTTTGTACAGTTGTAGTTTTAAAACATCTAGAGGCCCATTGTTTGAGAATCCCTGTACCAAGGTTTGGTTATCTACATACAAAACATCTTATTAGGACCACATGGAACCCTTGGAACATGTATTGCATTGGTTAAGGAGGAATAAAATCCCAGTCCATTAACCTATGAATATAAGAATTATTTGCTGATTATCTTGTCACTCCTTCCTGAAGTGGAAATTCCTGCCCATGGTATTATTTTATGATCGCAGTCAATAGTGTCACACCTTACAGTCGCTAAATACCATGTATTTATACCATAATAGGTATTTTTGGTGAAGCCATAAAATACCAACATGGTCACAAAATATTGGTTCCAGCGGTATTTTATGACCCCGATAAAGAAGTGGTAAATTGCAATTTAGCAAAAACTGTCGCTTTAATGATTTCACCAGCAAAGGATGACTTGGCTATATTTGGTATTTACTGTCTAACCAATTGTTACAAATTATTTATATAATAGTTTTGGGGTTTTGTTGTACAAAGATTAAACAGAACTTAGCGCCACAATTACAGATGACCCAGTATTAGTCACTGATGAGAGATTTAACTTTATTTCCCTATTTTGTTTCTGGTGTTTTTTCTATTTTTCCAGTCATTTTCCATCTGACTAGATGATCTGCTAAATAAATAGATAAATAAATAAAAGTTTCACTATTTTTAAGGCTTTTGGTGTTTTTAAACAATATCAAGGGCAGCTTAGCTATTATTACTATAAGCAGGGGGCTGCAAATGTACAGACCAGCTCCTCTGGGACCTGCACTGTTCCAGAAAACATCAGACGGAAGTGCAATCTCTTTCTAAATTGTCATACCATTCATACAGCAAACGTGGAATGAGGCAAACTATCCAAACCCTTATCCAGCATTCACTGACAGGCATGCAACTAACAGGGCCAATCATTTTGTAATCAATAATATTGATCAAAAATAAATGGTCCAGGTGTGTAAATGTCAATTGGAAAAACGTTTTGGAACTGCCCCATACTTTCATCAATTCAGCATTTGACAGGTGTGTGTGGTCACTCAGCATTAATGGTATTCTGATCTGCCCTTTCAGAGCTCAAAATTGTGTCAATTTTCCACTGAGCAATTTTTGTTAGCTATTCAGGGAGATGAATCCCTGTTTTATATTTAATCGTAGTTCACCTTTTAAATAGAGATAGGATCCGAAATGAAACAGAACCCCTCAGTTCCGAAATCCGAATGATCCGTACGAATCGTCTGGATTTTGGGACTTTGGGGCCTATTTTCTATAATTATCGTGCCCTACTGCTAACTAGGAAATGTGCCTACATAACCTTTTCTATACTGCTAACTAGGAGGTGTGCCTACATAACCTTTTCTATACTGCTAACTAGGAAGTGTGCCTACATAACCTTTTCTATACTGCTAACTAGGAGGTGTGCCTACATAACCCTTTCTATACTGCTAACTTGGAAGTGTGCCTACATAACCCTTTCTCTTTCAACATGAATTTATTTACTTGCTTGTGAGGGATTTTGAGAATTATCTGTAACATGCCCAATTCGCACATTCCTATTAAGGTTAATTTTGTAATGAGGGTGAGGTTTGGAGAATATCTCTTTATTTCATTGTGTTAAAGGAGAACTAAACCTCCTTCCACTATCCACATTAATAGTACCCAGGATGAGGACATAAACTGCTAGGTTGTCACCCCTGGGTTCTTTTTAGAATAGTCCAGGTGCGTTTTTGGGGGGTACCTGCTTTTCTGGTGCTTTGAAAATTCATATGCTAGTTATCTTTACACTATCGTCACATACTTATTCTCCCTGCTAGCAGCTTGCTACTACTGCCTACTGCCTATCTCCCCCTGTTGAATGGTATTAGATGAAAATGTTAATAGTTTGGAAATGGGTATGAAACTGTTCACATAAAACAAGGATGCCAAACCTGTAGCCCTTCAGATGTTCGCAAGCCGATTTACTCTTCCTTGCTGCAACATTCCGGTTCATCTTTCTATTGGCCACATCAAGGACTAAAGATAGAAGACAGAAGGGGGCCAGAGAGGCAAAGGAAACAAAAGTTAAGTTAACCAGCTGAGAAGAACTAAGCAGTGATGACCAAGTGGTTTAGGTCCTCATCCTGGGTACTATTCATGGGAGGAAGTAGAGGAGTGGTGAAGTTGAGTATAATTCTCCTTTATTAACACTAAGCCTGTGTAAATTCATATTTCTTATAAACTCATATCTTCACAGATCTAGTGAAGGGGGCAGTAAATGCAGTGCTGTTAAAAGCCTGTTCACAGCTGAACCACTTTAAAGGGCATGTCCAACCATTTTTTTGATATTTTTGCTGTAGTGTAGGGCTCCCTCCCCAACCCCCAACCGCTATAGTAGTTTGTCCAGAAACTCCCCCGATCACTACTTACCTCTTTTCCCCGACCTTCTGTCATGGCCCTCTGCTTGCATGAAACTGCAAGCAGAAGGCCGGACCAGCAGCCACGTCCATGTTTGGCTGAGAGGCAGCCAATCACGAACGTGGCTGCCGGCAGTGGAGAACACCAGGAGAAATAGGCAAAGTGAGTACAGATCAAGGGAGTTTCTGGACAAAGTACTATAGCGGTTGGGGTTGGGGGAGGGAGCCCTACACTACAGCAAAAGGATGTTACACTAGGGGGAGAGGAAATCTAGCATGTATTGGGAGGGAGGGAGGGGAGGGGGGAGGGCTGCACTGAGCATGTGCAAATTCTCCTAGAGGAGATACAGGAGGCAGAGTCCTATATGGACTCGGCCAGGCTCCTGGTAGTCAGTTTTCTGGACTTTGGAGGGAAATTACAGGAGAACCATTTGGAGCAAGGATGTAAGGTAAGGATTTTTACACACTACACAGTGGGGCCAGCAGAAGGGAGAATTTGGTTTTGGGGGGTGGACATGCCCTTAAGGAATTGCACAGGAATTGCACATGCATATTTTTTTTATTTGTTTTAACATCATGTAGGGGGAGGAGACCATTGAAATTTACACAGAGCCAGCCACAAGCACAATACTAAATCAATTTTTTTTTCATAACATTCTTTTTTATTTGTATGTCATACGTTTTGAGTATGCATTTGCAATACATTGTATACATTTAATATTTTTCACACATAATACATATAGACATATGTAGCCATATTTTCAGGATAAGCATTTAGTCCAATATTTAATCCTATCAGAGAGTGTTTCCTATGGAAAAAGCTGTTTGATGGGTGAAAAAATGTAGCTTAAAATATTTACAAACCTGTGTGTGTAGGTTGGATCTTCCTACAATCACAGAGGGTGAGAGTATCCTGAGGAAGTGCATGTAGGAAAAGAGATACCTGCAAAGACAACATCCAATGATATACTGACCTCCTTGTGATTTTCTCCCAAACAGGTAATCACGGTATCTAATGGCTGCATTCATATTTGTGCTGTTTTGAGAAAATAATGGGATGAGAAGTGCAGTAACTATGAGGCGTGGCTGCGATAGTATTTCTGAAAATACTACACTTGAGGTCCTTACTTTTAACTTGTTCCCTAACTTTTTGAAATCATTTTTAAGGACCTCTCCTCCTCCATTAGCTTTGTAATTGGCACCAATGTTACCCAAGACCACAGGGCCACTCCCAGCCCCAACCAATAATCTGTCTACCACATGCTGCACCCCAGCACCAGGCAGGCAACACACTGTTAAGCATGTAGTGTCTTGGCGGCAAATGACCCTATCTACCTTTCTAATAATGGAGTCCCCTACCACTACCACCTGCCTACCCTTTCTCCCTGCCTTGGGTGCTCCAGGGGTCAGCCTGCTCCATACTTGCTTCTTATGGTGGAATGTGTATGAGCCCCATCCCATTTTCGAATGATTTTTGGATTGTGTATGGGCAATCAATTTCCTGGCCTATCTACCAAGTGGAAAAATCGTTATCATGCATTGAGAGCAATTTACTAAAGTCCTGGCATGGGTATTGGATAGAATATTTTTATTAACTTTTAAATATACTGTAATAATGCCTGTTTAAAAAAGACATAAATAAAGACATTTATATGATTGTTTATAAAGACAAAACGATCTAATTACATTTCTATGCTAAAAATAATGCAGTGTTTTGACTATCAAGAATCTATGTTAATAAAACTGAAACGTTTGCCTTTTGTTCTCTCTGGGTTGTTTATTTATTACCTTATAACTTCTTCTATCTTAGTGAATCTATTGTTGAATAGCACACGGACAGCCCCTTTATTTACAGTGCTTATTTGTTTCCTTGTATTTGACACTTATTGTATAAAAGCAAAACTGTATACATCAGTCAGTAAGTTTGCTGTCTATATCAGCACATTCTTTGTTCAATTTGCTAGGAAAGGTAAATTAAAAACCACCGTCTAGTCATTCAGCCCCACTGTTCTTTCTCAACCTGCAGTAATTCTGAAAGTTATACAGTGGCAACAACAGGAAAACATTGGATTAAAACATTGCCTAAAACCCCAATATATTACAGCTAAATTCCTTCCTCAAATAGAAAGGGAACTTTGAAAATTCAAACTGTGAACTGTGAGAAAATAATGGTTCTGTTTATTTAACCATTCTTGTAAGTAAAGGCACACAGACGTGTGACACCACAATCTTATTTCAGCATTCAATCTTATTTTTATTCATTATGTTTGAGAATTCGAATACAAGATTCTGGGTTTCACCTATGTAATCTCTGCTGTCTTGCTTTGTGTTTTTCCTGCTTCACAATATTTTTCCATGTCATCCTTACTGATATACATTATACAGTTTCAGGCAGTTTGCCTTATTTTGTAAGTATATGTTGGCATATTCCTTATAAATCTGCCCATGCCCATTTCTTTTTGTGTTGGCTTTTTCCAATCTCATCTAACTTGTTTATCAAAGATTTTCTATTTGTGTCCTGCCTTGTTTAATTTTGTTAGTTTAACTTTCCATTACATTGAAAAAAAATCTCCTTTATGTTTCAATACATTTCAGTCTCATTTTCAATTTCCAAATCTTCTTTCTGACCTTGAAGTTTCAGCCATCATGGCCCTAATATCAATAGCAAATACTTTTCCACCAGGAATCATTGTAGCCCCTTTTCTCAACATTATGATCTATTCAACAACTGAACATCAAATCAATGTAATGTAACCTGTGTATGGCCAGCACAAGTCTGTCTATATCTTCCTAAAACTTCCTGTCCTAAGTTTGTCATCACACCCAAGGATTTATCTTTTCTTAGAATATGTTGTAGCAAACATCTATGCAACATGTACAGCTTTGGATAGACAGACTGCTACACATGACACATCTTTCCAAGATGGGGGAGAGTTTTCTATGGGGCTGATTTGACTCGCTGGGCAAATATATGGAGTTAAAGTCACACTAACCGGTTCACTACCGGTTAGCGATACTTTAAATCCATATTAGCGTCGGAAGCATGGGTTACGCAAAATTCACCCACGCACCTGACGCTCGCGATTCAATATAGAGTTTTCGCTAGTTTTAGCGCAGGATTTTAACATCCCGCAGTGGGATTTACCCACATTCGCAAACGGGATATTGAATCGAAGAAGGAGCATTTACCCAGAGCGACAGCGGCTCTGGGTAAATGAGCCTGTATTTGTGCAAAAGACATTTTTAGGAAGATCCTGCAACATCCGCTTTATGCAACATGGGTAAATATTCAGTTTCTGCCCATATAATACAAACTTACCTCTCGACATTTGAGTGATGTTTCAGCAACCGTCTATTTCATATTGATCATAGTTACAATTGTAAAATGATCTGAGCGGGAAACATTTGCAGGTAAAGCTGGCAAAGCTGCAGCTTCACTCAACTTTTCAACACTCATCTCTGATCGAATATCTAGTGTAATGTTGAGAAAATGATTGCAACAAGAAAGATTATCTTAAGTGATATCATCTTACACACCATAATGAACCACAATATAAATTATCAGGTAGATTCAATTAAAGTTCTTATAGTTTAAAATGGTGCTAATTTTGCCCCAACCAATGAGATTTTATTTAGCATTTGAAAGCTAACATCTGATTGGTTGGGGCAATATTATCACCATTTTTAACGATAAGAGCTTTTATTGAATAACCCTGTATGTGTATTGATATTAATGAATACCTTTTATAGTTAGGGTTCGCTCGCACAAGTTATGCGCAGACACGATGCCCAATGAACAAGCAGTGATAAGCGTGAAATCTACCCATGTTATTTTGAAAATTGAGTAATGAGGTTTGATTCCTTATTCCCCTGTTTTTTTTAATGCCTTCTGTTTTAAGAATGACCTGTTGTATTTAAGGGGAGGTTATTTCCACTAATGGGAAAATAAAGTCCAACAATTTAAATAATTTATGAAACAAGAGGTTAGAAAATGCTGTTTCCTGTACTTGCAAAAAAGTTTCCCCTTTCAGAACAAACCAGCCTAATAGTAAAGGGTGTACTTTTGTATCTCTACTTGGGGACAGGGACATGTCTACTGTATGCCCAAGTCCTACACCATAGAGCCATGAATCTGTATCTTGCACTGATGAGATCTAACAAGATTGAAACATGTCATGTCTGCAGGTCAGATGATTGGCTCTATATATTAAGCTAGGTACACACAGTACAGATTTCTGAAAGATAACAGACAGGATCTGCAAGATCCTGTCTGCCATCTTTAAAAGATCTGCATATACACAGTCCCGAGCATTCTCCCTGAACTTCATAAGGAGAACATTCGGGACTGTGTGTTTCCATCGCCCAGGCTAGACTCCTCTATAGGGAGTCTAGCGCGGCCGATAACGGATCCGACGGTATCGGGGCTTTATCGTTACTTTGTGTACCCAGCTTAAGGCTATATTGCACGTTATTAAGCCAGCGGTTCTGGACATATTCTGGAGTATTTTGCATATCTCCGCCCCTTACTCTGGGGAACCTGGGAGTAAGAAATTACTTCTTGTTTCTTAGATTTTGTGGGCAATGCTATTCATATAGCATGAGGCTGCAACATGAATTCTGTTATAAGATGGTGTTTCTCCAGCATTGCTTTAGAAATCTTTTTTTGTTTTAACTTCTACTCCAATATTTGCTAAGAAACAATAAGGTTTTCCCATATCCTGTGACTGTTGCAGTGCTCACAATTCTAGGGGGTCTATTAATAAATATGTGCACATATGCCCAGTGGCGTAACTAGGAATCACGGGGCCCCCAGCAAAACTGCAATGGGGCCCCTCTCTGTGCTTCATCCACAGTGGTTTTCTAGGAGGAGGCTATGTATGTCATAGGAAAAATAAGAAGAGAGGGCCCCCTTGACTCCTGCAGTTGCTCCTCCTGCTCCCCTGGAAGTTACACCCCTGCACATGCCAAAGGGGCAGTCCCAAGCACAATCCGATTCATTATTCTAAGTGGATTAGAAAATAATTTCTTGTGGACTGCATCTGTTTTATAGCTGATAGTATTTTATAAAAACAAGACTCACTGATATAATGTGCAGTTACATTAGGTTATTAAATGTGATTGTGACATATTACATACGTGGCAAACAGTGTAACTGGTCCTCTGGTTTGTAAATGATAAAAACATAGTTAAAAGAATTACCGTAAGCTTTGGCAAAATCTATACTTAATTGCTTCATCACATATCATGCAACTTCAAAGATGAGAAAGCTGAACCACCCTAGGAATTGTGACATTAACCCAGACCTCTTCTGCTATAGAACCAGACTTAACCACTTTCACCCTTCACTTTCCTAACAGCTGATTGCACTAGTTTCATTTCAGTCCTTTCAGCTGTTAAAAGACCAGTTCAGTGCTGTTTGCTCTGTAATTCCTTGGGATTCACATGTTACCAAGCAGCAGTAAGTGATTGCATAAACAAAAAGTTATGTTAAGACTTCCTTAAAATATCAATTTCATATTGTGTAAACTATGCCATATATAACCTGTTAAAGGGAATGTATACTGATAAGGTGTGTGTGAGAAAAAGGGCTAGGCCATACTGGTGATTCTCACGCCCTTCCGATACCGTTTTGTGATCCATTTGCACTAGAGAATCTCATGCCAGTGTATTGCCATGTGACAGGCTACACAGTGTGCAATGCACTCCAACACATTATTAAAATGCATGCGATCACCATTTTTTGTGCGGATAGCTCCGATAAAGGATATTGGAAAAAACATATGTAAACGCATAGTAACACACATGAGTCATTGTGATTGTTATTTTCGTGGTGTTACTGTGCGTTGTTGTCTGGCCAAAGTCATTAGATTGTAAGCTATTTTAAGCGGTACCTAAATTAAATGGGTTAACTACTGTTCAGCTCTATGTAAGAGAATATGGCTGAGGCCCCAAATTTCTGTGCGTTTGCACGTGAGTTTCGCTATTTTCAAAGAGAAAAAACATGCGATTGTGCGGAAAAAAGCTTGAAAGCAAAATGGCCGCGCAATCACGTGCATCGGAAATCGCAGGAATGTTCGCGTTCCCGCCATTTCCATGTTAGCGAAAATTGCGGGCGCAATCGCGAGCGAAAATGCGGTGGAAAACACGCAAAAACTTTGCTAGTGTGACCTAGCCCTCAATACATACAATGTAAATAAAAAAGATGCTGGTTATATGTGGTGTAAAGTAATAGATTTTAAAGAGTAACTGTGGTCTCCAATTCTTCCAAACTAGTAAGAATTATTTAAAAAGTCTTACATCGTTCCTTCAAAATAAAACCTAAATCAGATCTCTAGATAAAATTTATGAGAAGTTATTGCTGGAAAGGTTCAGCAATATTTCTTCCTGCTTGAACTCTTCCTGTTTTTAGCCATGTGACCAGCCTGTCTGCATTAATAGGCTCCCCTTCTCAACTGTCAATTTTTCTCCCAGGTACTTCCTCATTTCCCCAGCATTAAAGGACAATTATACTCACCTTCCCACCGCTTCTCTTCTTTGGTCAGTACCTTTTACCCAGGGTGAGGACCTGAACCACTAGGTCCTCACCCCTGGGTTTGCGTAACTTGAAGCACAGTCTGGTAGGCTTTCGCCCGTCGGCGAAAAGGCCAATAGGAAGGCACGCTCTGCAACAAGCGTGCCTTCCTATTGGCCTTGTCGCGCAAGGAGAGGAGCGTTGCACTAAGGCTGTGCTTCAAGTTACGCGAACCCAGGGGTGAGGACCTAGCGGTTCAGGTCCTCACCCTGGGTAAAAGGTACTGACCAAAGAAGAGGAGTGGAGGGAAGGGGAGAATAATTGTCCTTTAAGTCTTTACTGAGCATGCTTCTCCCCGGGGCAGAGGGGCTAGCAGAGGTAAGGGGAACTTTCACCTTGATATCGCTTCTCACAGTGTGAAGCCAGAGATGTGATTGTCGGCTCATTATAAAGAAAATACTGCAGGCTTTCATTTAACCCTATCTTGTTTGGAGACCACAGTTATCCTTTAAGATAAATCTCTATGTTGCTGGCAGTAAATCCCTTTATCATTAACTCATTATTATTTTGCATATGTGCATAGGCTTTAAAGGGTATCTTTACTCAAACACCATTTTTCACGCCTTTGCACACACGATTTCCCTTGTGATTGTGCACGCAATTTCAAATAACAAGGAAATCGTGGGAAAGCAAAAATTCCTGTGATTTATGATGCGTGTGTGATTGCACATGCATGTCCATTTTGGTAACGTATGCGATCACCATTTTTCCCCATGCGACTCCATAATAGAAAATAGCAAAATCGCATGCGCAAATGCAAGTCAACGTGCATCAACGCACAGAAATCACACACACAATCGCTCTTTGGTGCATTGCAGCGTGGCCTCAGTCTTAAGGTGGCCATACACCAGCACGATATTACTTACCCGACCAACCGCTCACGTGACGTTCCTGTGATCCTGCCGGAACCACCTCTCCCGATCTTATATACGACCGATATAGAAGATCGGGAGAGGTGGTTCCGGCAGGATCGCAGGAACGTCGCGTGAGCGGTTGGTCGGGTAAGTTATATCATGCTGGTGTATGGCCACCTTTACTAAGATCTTTGTCTGTCTGCCTGCACACTTTCAACAGCAATTAAGAGAATCAGCAGAGAAAGGAAGGCAAGGGGGAGGGAGGGGAGATGTGTAAGCAGAGCAGTGTCCATGGGTGTGCAGAACTTATTAGTGTCGCAGACACTACAAGAAGGCAGTGAGTAAGGGAGGGTGGGGGCAATAAGGAGCACTCACTAAACATTAATAATTTAATGACAAAGCAAGCACAGATAAATATGTGAGTACCACCATTTTACTTCAGACTGAATAAAGCCGAGGCCACACTATACTGTGCCCTGCATTGCTGTGTGCATGCACTGCGATTGTGCAATGCTGCTAAATCAGAACATATGCGGATTGCATGTGCTCCGATTAGTAGATCGCAGCGCAACGCACAGCAGCACACTTAGTGTGGCAATAACAATTGTCCAACACTAGTGTGTGCTTTTTAACATACAATCGGATCACAATCACGATTGGATTGTGTGTTAAAATGCGGCACTGTGGCCTAGCCATAAATACTGTAGGTATGATTTCAACAAATAAACAACAAGGCACAATCATCTTGGCAGGACATATCTACTGAGAGCGATGACAATGTCTTGCAATATAGGCATGTCTAATATAAAGGTCCATATTTATAAATCTATCGTACAAAGGCGATTATAGATTTACAATCGCCCATAAATTACCATTGCAGTTTTTTACTATCGCTTGGTATTTTATAAACAAACGTTCGTACATTTACGGTCGTACAGTTAATATGGCCCTAGGTCAGTCTATTTAATTGCATTGCATCCCTTTTGCTCCATTGTCAGTGTTAACCATAAAACACTGATGTGCAACAGTCCCTATTATGATAGTTTGTTGTTCGATATGACATGAGATATTATTAGCTATTACTAAAACACTGATGTGTAACAGTCCCTATTATGATAGTTTGTTGTTCGATATGACATGAGATATTATTATCTATTACTAAAACACTGATGTGTAACAGTCCCTATTATGATAGTTTGTTGTTCGATATGACATGAGATATTATTATCTATTACTAAAACACTGATGTGTAACAGTCCCTATTATGATAGTTTGTTGTTCGATATGACATGAATGCTGAATCGTCCCAAAACTGTTTAATAAACTATCAATCGATCATGAATACAGACAGTATATAAACAAATCATCATAGCAACCTGGATGAAATTATATATAGCATATATTCCTAAACATACAACCGCAGAGCAATATAACAATACGCATGGTATACTGCTTAACTATACCGCTATAGTCCATGCAATACCACAGGCATCCTTAAGAACCGCCATTGGTATTATACAGCCGTGATTGTACTTTTATTGCAGTGTCTGTAAACGATGACCAGCTGTAAAGTTCCAGGACTTAACGATCTGTATAAACTCACAGTATTGGACCTTTCTGATACCATGGGTTTATAATCAAGCCCACAATGTCAAATCTAATTTGTTAACCATTGTAAAAGATAATGAGCTCACCCAGAGCCATTGAAGAATTCCATATCTTATAGGACAGTGTTTCTCAACCAGGGGTCCCTGAGAGGTTGCATAGGGGTCCTCAAGAGATTGTGACAGAAACTGTATGGATCCACCATTGTGATGAATACATATATATTTTTATATATATTTATCAGTGTCCTATATTTGTATGAATTGTGCTTGGTGTATTGATGTCTGAAAGATAAATAAAAAGAAGTAATAACTAGAGATGGCCGAAACTGATGAGTTTCGTCCCGTTTTCGGATTTTCGAATTTTCGGGAAAATTCGAAAATCCGAAAACGGACCCATAGAAGTCTATGGGGAAAAAAAATTTGAAAGTTTCTATCAATTTTAAGTATTAAATAGTAATAGCAGGTTACTGTTAATAGCAAAGGGACCTGGGGAATGGTCTGGGGAACCCGTAAATATAAGTAAAACTCATTTAAAATCTATTTTTCCTCCCGATCGGGCTGTTTTCGAGCTTTCGCGGGCTATTTTCGAGGGTTACCGAAATCGAACACTACTTTCGAGGGTTACCGATATCACAAATACGAGGGTTACCAAAATCAGCTTGTACATTCGAGGGTTGGCGAAATCGGAACAAACATTCGAGGGTTACCGAAATCGATCGCTACTTTTCGAGGGTTGATGGACTTACGATTTCGAGGGTTACCTGGATTCGTACAATTATCGAGGGTTACCGAAATTGATCCCCACTTACGATACACTTTGTTTACACTTCGATTTCGATAATCATCTACTTTCGATTTCGATACTTATCGAATTTACGATAAAAATCGAAAACTTCGGGAGTTCCGGAAGTTTCGTCGGGACTTCGAAACCGCTGGATTCGAATCGAAACTGGGTTCTATTGGAACCCAAAGTACATCTCTAGTAATAATGTTTTTATGTAAGTGATATTAACATTTTTTCAAGGTTCCATAAGGATAAAAAGGTTGAGAAACCCTGCTATAGACCCATCCCCTGCAGGGAATCTATATGCATTATATAAATAGAGATATATTTATAGATCTATCATTTATATTTGTATAAATTATGTATTTTGATGATTTGATGATGAGAAAGAAAAAGAGAAATAATAATTTATAATCATTATTTTATGTAGGGATTCCCCGAGACACAAAAATTGTTTAAGGGTTCCTCACAGATTATAAGGTTGAGAAACACTGATACAGCTTCAACTGCAGCTTCAGTTGCAGTAATATCACTTGTATCACTTGTACATATGGTAATAAATGGTTTGTGCCTATGTTTGATATCACAAGTTGTCATTGATTTAAAAAAGTATCTACATTTTTATATTAAAATACTCATTTTTTTAATTACATCTTAGCAAGATGACTAAATCTTTGAAAGTTCATTTGGGATGTACATAATTAAATAGAACAATGAGTGCAGAACCAGATCTCTTGGAAACATATGTGCAGATTTGTCTGGACCCTTTTTTTTCTTGCAACACAAAAAAATACTCTGCTGAGCAGGGACATTTGCAAATATGTGTAAAAAGACCCACAACATAATATATCACTGAAAAATTACCCCCCCCCCCCCAAAAAAAAAATTCTGAGGTTATATTAATGGGCCATACAGTAAACTCTCTGGTGCATTGTTTACTAATTGGTCATTTCAGAGGACATGAGGAATTTTCGAAAATGTTGTAAAAACGATACAGTAACTTACTGTAAATGGCTCTGGGACCTTGGAAATGGTCTGGGTACAGACAATTAGATTCTTTCTGATTGGAAAATAATCTTTTTTTGTTAGTGTACTAATCAGATTCTTTCTAAAATAATTGGTTACAATTAGATTATTTCAGAAAGAATCTGATTGGTATGTTTTCTGGAAGAATCTAATTGGCCATCAGAGATGGCCGAACTTCCGAAAAAAATCCATTCCGTACAACGATTCGCAGATTATCGAAAAAATTTGAAAATTCAAAAAATCTGCGAAAATCCACCTTTAAAGTCAATGGGGGAAAAAATCTGAAATTTCTCCTAAAATAATGGTTTAAATAGCAATGGTAACTTACTGTAAATGACTCAGGGACTTGGGAAATGGTCTGGCGAACGTGTATCAATGCCCACAAGATTTAAAAAATACAGTCAGCTTTTCTACTACCCCTGGTACCCATAGACTGTTACTGTTACCTCGCCGCTGACGTGGTGCTCCGCTTATGGAGGGGGTAGGTGAAAACTCCCCTTAGTCTATTTTCTGTATAAATTATGGTGTGCTAAAGTCGAGCGTTTGATAATAATCAAAAATTCAATAATCATTAAAAGTTTGGAGGTTCAAGATTTGGAATTCTGGTCCGTTCAAACTGTTAAAGCTCGGGTTCAAGTTCAATTCTAGTCCAACTATAGTTATGAAATTCTTACTGTGCTTGTTCAGAACCCACCCTCCCTTAAAAATCCTTTTTGATTTTGGATTTGATGTATTCCCAATGGGCATCAGGCATACAGTGCCAGAAGTGCACTATAATGGAGGGGCTACAGCACTCGCTGGCACATTGTTTTGGCATCCAGACCACTGTCTCTGCCCTCCAGAGACAGTGGTCTGACCTTAAGAGGCAGAGGCCTCATTTACGAGATTTACAATCCCCATAGAATACCAATTGCGGTAGTTTACATGGTATTCTGCGACCGTACAGCACGTTTTTAAATAGGGACCCTAGACCTCTAAAAGTCCTAACACTGAATTTGTATAAAGGAATTAAAGGAGGGTTAGTCCTTAAAAAGACTTTTGGGGCCCAAATTGTATGAATACAGTGCTACAGTGTTAGTCCAACACACTGAAATTCACACACAGAAAGCTCAAAAAGCAGGAAAAAAAACCCCAACTCCTACACTGTCAGGTTTCCAATAAACTTAATGTAACACCCTGACAAAATGGCATCTGTCTAGTTGCCTTTTATACCCTGGGGGTTGGCAATGATAAAAATAGTTGCCATTGGTGAATTTGGGACATGAAAATCCTCGAAAATTCGAGAAACTTTGAAAATTTGTAAATTTTTGGATGTGGTTTCGGAAAATCTAGAAAATGGAATACTGGAAAATCCACGATTTCCAAGGATTCGCAGATCTCAGAGACCTGCATCGAAACCGGGTTCAGATCCATGATTCGGTCCATCTCTAGTTACAGTAGTATACCAATCAGATAATTTCTGAAAGAATCTGATTGTATCCAATCAGAATTGGTTACAATCAGATCCTTTCAGAAAGAAAGAATTGTAACCAATTCTGACTTGAAAAGAATGTGATTTCCAGTGTGGTTAGTATACCAATCAGATTCTTTCTGAAAAAAACCTGATTGTCTGTTCCCCAGACCATTTCCCAGGTCCCAGGGCCATTTACAGTTACTGTATCATTTCTACAAAATTTTCTAGACTTTTCTAAAATGTTCGGACGCGGTTCAGAAAAAATTTGGAAAGCAGAATTCCAGTAAATCTACGAGGTCCGCGATTCGCGCATCTTAAAAATCCACAGCGGAACCGACACTGAAAGTGTTAATGCCAATACTCTTGGAGGGCTAGGCCACACTACTGTGCTTTTAAGCACAATAGGATTTCGATCTGATCATGTTTTTAAAAGCGCACAGTAGTGTTGGCCTATGTGGTTAGCCATATCACCTCTATTGGTGTCCACTTATCAGAGCGCATGCAACCACCATTTTTGGTGCGCTCCAATAAGGGCAAATTGCCCAATTCGCATGTGCAAGCGGACATGCTCATGTTTGCGCAATTTAGTTTTGCATCAGCCAGAAAGTCTTATGGCGCTGAAAAATTTTATCATGGCAGATCTCACCATATTTCCATGGCGGCACCTGGCTACCTTTTCATGCCACCCGGCTGGAAACAATTTCTGGGGAGAACATTGGCACCACTTACCATGCATCTACTGAGAACCTATTCCTACCTTTCAATCGATATTTCATTGGTGGCCAGTGACACTGCGTACGCACAAACATACGTGTACGCCCCACCTGGTACAGCATGCGCCTCTTACCAACTACTAGTGGTCCCACTATAACTTCCACAGAAGCATTGACAGTGTCTCAAAAAGGAATTGAATGGGGACACCCAGCTGCAGCAGTTTGGCTGGCCAATGTTTAGTTGTTTTTTTTTAGGGGGGGTGCAAATGGGTGAGAGGGCACCTAGGGCAAAAAGATAGCTAGAAACGGCCCTGCACACCACCAAGATTTTTGGGGCCAAAAAATTGCATGGTGAATTAGCAGGCTGCTGCAACTGATCTAGGTTGCCCCCGGTTCATCCGGATCGGACAAGCGAATGATCGAGTATGTTGGAAAATAGTATGGTATAGTATTTGAGGTTGAATAAAGACATACGTCCATCCAGTCCAACCCATCTAGCAATATCCTCATTTCCTGCCTAACTGTTGATCCAGAGGAAGGCAAAAAAAAACCACCAAATGTATGGCAATCGGAAATTTCCCTGGATCAACTCCTTTATGTATCAATACCAGTAACCAGCAACATTCCTTGTTTGCAGAAACCCATCCAGCTTTTTTTTTAAACTGACCAATAAACCTGCCATAACAACGTCCACTGGAAGACAGTTCCATAGCTTTACTGTTCTCACCGTGAAAAACCCTTTCCGAACTTGATGTCCTCGTGTCCTGTAACATGTTCTATTGGTGAACAATGCCCCAAATAGTTTATTGTATGGCCCGTTCATGTATTTATACACAGTAATCATATCCCCACGCAAGCGACTTTTCTCTAGTGTACATAATTGTAACTTTTCCAGTCTCTCTTCATATTCAAGCTCCCCCAATCCCCTTATTAATTTAGTTGCCATTCTCTGCACCCTTTCCATTTTAAAGATGTCCTTTTTGTACACAGGATTCCAAACTTGCACTGCATATTCCAAATGAGGCCTTACCAATGCTTTGTAAAGAGGGAGAATAACATTTTCCTCCCTTGAATCCATGCCTCTCTTTATACAAGACAATACTATGCTGGCTCTGGCTGTTGCCGTCTGGCACTGCTTGCTACCTTTAAGTTTGTTATCCACCAAAACTTCAAGATCCCTTTCCAACAGGGATTCATTTAACACAGAGCCATCTATAGTATGAGTAGCACAAGGATTTTAAGTCCAAAATGCATCATCTAACATTTATCAACATTGAATCTCATCTGCCACTTAGCAGCCCAATGTGACAATCTATCTAGATCCCCCTGCAATGATTGCACATCCTCTGAAGTTTTTAATGGTCGACAAAGTTTTCTGTCGTCAGCAAACACAGAAACCTTGTTGACAATACCCACTTCCAAATCATTAATAAATAGATTAAATAGAAGCGGCCCCAGCACAGAACCTCACCCAATAATCTGTCTACACGATCCACCACATGCCGAACCCTAGCACCAGGCAGGCAACACACAGTTTGGCATGTAGGGTCTTGGCAGCAGATTACCATATCTACCTTACTTATAATGGATTCCCCTACCACTACCACCTGCCTAGCAATCCTGATCCTTAGTTCCTCCTCCCTTGTATCAGAGATGGTAGTCCCCTGGGTGCTCAAGGGACTAACCCCCTCCATACATGCTAAATCCGAGGTGTCCTCCATTACCTAAGGCGGCAAATCTGTTGGGATGGGCAATCTGGGAAGAAGCCACCCTACCCTTCCATTCCCCACTTCCCCTAGTAACCCTAAAAAAACTACCTCCCCCCTCAACTTTCCCTGTCCCACCTCTGGCTTCCCACCCACCTCTATACTGGCCCCAGCCAGTGCCTGCTGACCCCCCAGATTTGCCAATCCCTGCAATGCTGCAAGCTGCCCCCTTAGACTCTCCACCTCAGCTTCCAAACGGGCAACCCACTCAAACCTGATACAGACATAGGTTCCCTGGAATGTTTGCTCCAGGTTCCTATACATGTGGCAGGATGCACATTGCATGGTACTGACAAAACTGTCCCTTCAATCCACAACACCAACACAGTGATGCATAAACCTTGTTTAATTGCCCTTCTTGTTAAATGTCCTTCTCTTTCCATGTCCTTGAGATCAAGGTCCTTAAGAGCAAGGGACTTTGCACTCTAGTTCGTTTCCAATGTGAATCCTATTTAACTAATAGGCCCCAGCCCCCACACCAATTAGTGCAAGAGCCAGGAAGAGAGGGAAAAAACAAAACACTTTCACAACCTGTTTGTGATTACAACAGGTGCAATACTAGAATATAGAAGCCCAGCACACCCCTTTAACTGAAAGAAAGATTAATCTGCTTCCTGCACACACAGTCCTTAAGAGCAATCACGTCTGATCTTGCAGTCCTCTTTGGGCTGCAATTTTAGTCATGACGACCTACTGGCTTTGGCCACAAATGACAATGATTCAGCCCAGTTGACCACTGACTAGTCGAGATGGCCGAACTTTCAAAAATCTGGTCCGAATTCTAATTTTCGAACTTCTGAAATGTAAAATTGGACCCATTAAAGTCAATAGGAACAAATATTTTGAAAAGTTTGAATTAAAATAAGGTTCAAATAGCAATAGTAACTTACTGTAACTTAAATAAAGTAACTTCCTTCACATGTGGGGCTCATTATTATACAAAAGGAATCATGCCCAGCATGGAGAGGCAACACTTCCTTGTTGTATACGTCAACAAAAGGGGGTAAAACAGAAAATATCAAAAAAAATCAAAATTCTTAGTTTATATTATGCATACCTAGATATTCTACATATTCTCTTCCATTTTGAAAAATCAGTTGAATTTATACCACTTGCTATTCCCTGCTGTTGACATTGGTGAGCTAATATTTTAGGTTCTATAACGATCCTTCTTCCCAAAATGCACACTACCTTGGCATGTTCCTAACAGTAATTTCTACTGATTGGCTGTTGAATGGGTCAAACATGCTCAGATCTCTACTAAGCAACTGAATTAACCCAGGATAAATATTAGAGTTCCTGCAAACAAGAAGTCAATATTTCGGGGTGAGTAAAAGTTAAGTGCAAATACATATGCTTTTCAAAAAAAGAGCAGTATTTTTTCATCCCAATAACCTTATTCTGCTAATTCAGAAGAAGAACCATTAGAACCTGAAATGTCAGCTCACTAATGTCATCAGCAGGGAACAGCAAAGGGTATGAAATCAACCGATTTTTCAAAATGGGACAGAATATGTAGCATAACTAAGAAGGCATTACACAAACTAACAATTTAACAAATATTGATAATTTCCACTGAACTGTCCCTTTAAGGTCATTAGAATGGAAAATACTGCTCTTTTTTTTTAAATGTGTATGTATTAATCTTTAACCTTTAATCTTTATTTTTGCAATTTGCATCATATAGGGAAAAGTGGGCAAAGAATAACATTTAATAGCATCAGCACCATTAAGACTCACTGCAGTTTGTCCCCATTGTTGAGGAGTCAGACAGGCTTGGAAGAAAATTGGCTTTTCTCCCTCAGACTATGCATCATGCAAGGGAAAGTGGGTGAAAGGGTAACACTTCACAACAGCAGAACCATTGAGTTAGAGTAGGCTCACTGCAGTTTGACATTATTTTTGAGAAGTCAGGCAGGCTTGGCCCAACTGGACATACCCCTCAACACATTGGCATCTCTCCCTCGGAGTATGCATTGTGCGAAGGAAAATGGGAGAAAGGAAAACACTTCACAACAGCAGTACCATTAAGTTAGAGTAGGCTCACTGCATTTGGTGGCCATTGTTGAGGAGCCTGGCAGGTTTGGCCCCTCTGGAAAACCACAAACATTAAAATCATGTTGGTAAAGTTAGAGTACAATAAAAATAGTAATATAATTTTTTTTGTAATAGAAGAAATGTACTGTTCTGGCAAAACACCACACTTTTTTTGCTCAATTATTTGTTTATTTTCAGTCAACAATGTCTGATCGGCCTTTAAAAACATTGAAGGGGCTATTTTAAGGGTCAATATGCAATTGCATAGACATTTCATACTTGTACGGTGGTATAGTGGCTGCATTTAGCTTGTGAACTGAAACTGACAAGATTGGAGTGATTGGATGGATGGAGTCCAAATAGGTCATTTGCAAAGGACAAGAGGGATTAGGGTGGATTAAAATAGAAATGCCCATAAAATTCTGTTTTAGCTTTGACTACAATGACACATTTTAGGGGCCCAATAGAATTTGATGCCTTTAGCTGTTTGTTCAGTACCAGGTCCTAACATTGCATAATTCAATAAGCACCCACTCCACATACATTACATGTCACTGCTACATCCACTTCCTCTGAATTCAGTGAAGACATTCTAAAAGTTATTTGCCACTTTTGATTTTCCTAATTTAGCACAAACCAAATACCTTTCATTGTATGGGACATGTGCTATTGCAGGTGCAATATTTTTCATGATCCTGCTAAAGGAAAACCTGCTGTCTATGGCACGCTGTAGTGTGTTTTGACAAGCATTGCAAGAGGACAATGACCTCTGCATTCTCAAGTGATACCTAATACATTGTGCTTTTCCCATTCAGTAAAATGAGATGCAACGGTCAACAGTGAATGGCACTTTGATTGCTATTTTTCTACCTGAGCAGACCAACATTTAAAAAGTGTTATGGCAGAACTGCATAAAAAGAGAAAACATAAATTTTATTGAACGGTCAATAATCTTTACTTTCCATCTTCCAAACCCTGCAAAAGGACATAAAATGCTACTGTGCATCCTCAACTTTGGAGCAGCTCTGATTCTGTCCATTCCAACCCCTTCACTGATAGGTGGGCCATCTGCACTCTGCAAAAAGCACATTTTCCTACTGACGTTGTGGCCCATTGAAGGGCCCTAAACCATTTGAGTGCCGTATACAATTTTTGGCGCACAAAGACAATGTGGACATTTCAGTAATTTAAAAAAAAAATTGCATGTATTTGGTGGACATATTCTAAGTATCTTCCTGCTCCCCTCTATTCCCAGTCAAGTTTGTCGAAACCTAATGTGGAAATTGGGAGTTATCAACCCTCAAGTTGGCTGGTTTTATAAGGTGCGCATTTAACAAGTGCAAGAGCAAAAAGGGAATGGAGGGATAAAAAGCTTTCTTTGACATAGGGGGATGGCCATGAAGCCCCATCCACCTTCAAATTGGTGGATAATTAAGGTTGTAGGCTTTGATTAGCTAGCTGACTTGGAAAACCTCAGTCAATAAAGAGAGGCTGCAGACTTGATTAAGTTTACAACAGTGATGCAGTTCAGTTTCATCTACATGGAGGCAAAAGTTGGTAAATTCAGTGGTAGACATGCTCTATTGGGAGGTACTTTGGGGGAGATGCAATATATTTCACTATCGCAACCTACGTGCACTTGTTTCCGTAATGTATTAATCACTTAATACATTGCGAAAAAGCTAGAGGTAAGTTGCAACCATTTGCGAGTATTTTAAAGACACCATTGAAGAGGCGTTAATTGTCGCGTAAAAAACTAGCGTAAAAACCGGCGACATGGTGCAGGCAGTGCAAAACCTTCACTAACACGTTAGTACATAGGTTAGATTTTAGTGCTTATTTTCTCGTTAGCACAGGATATTGCATCTCCCTGTTTTTGTTCCAAAAAAATGGTGATAATGTTTTGTGGTAATTCTTCACTAAGGCAATAAAAAAGTTCAACCTGATGTTTGTCTCTGTAACATGAAGAGTTTTGCCTATGTTCAGTGCAAAGTAGGGATGCCTCCAGTCTTGCTAACTTGAAGGACATTATGTTGTCATTGCTGGTTTTTTATATCAATAAAACCAAAACTGAACAGTATAATCATGACACATATTCATGACTTGATTTCCAGTCCAAAAGACAGCAGCTGGAGATCACACATGGCAGGAGTCCTAATGAATTTCACTGAATTTACCCAATATCCAATTTACAATTCTAATACGAAGAAAAATTGTGGTTCCACTTCCTCTTTTCCTCCCTTTTCATGCCTGTGTTCTGTCCCAGAAATTCCTCTAGCCAATCCAAAGTTTGCGGTTTAAGGGCTCGTTCACACTAGAGCACAGCAGAACATCACGTTTGCGATTGCGTGTGTTGTTCCATTGCATTAACGCACAATGCAGTGCATTGCATGCGTAATGTGAACAGCGGCATTCATTTCTATGTGCACTGTGTTTTGGTGCAATGTAAAATGCACCAAACGTGCTCCAGTGTCAACTAGCCCTCAGGTCATTCAGGAACAAAAAGACATTTACAAATATCTCTAATTACTTTTCCTTGAGAGTCATCTTGTTCCTGAACTGCCTTAATATAAATAAAGAAAAGATAATCAATGCACATTCCTGGGCCCCATCTCTTGTTCTTTGGAGTAAATTCTTTTGGGGACCTCCCCAATGGTTACGGATTTGTTCTGTTTCAGACAGAAAAAAACAATTAGGGAAGTTACTGAAAAGGGATGGCCACTGGTTGTAGAGATACCTAAAAAAGCAATCTTTGATCATTTTCACCTTCCAGAAGAAGCCAACCATTTCTTTATTTCCAGGTATCAAGGCAATCGATTACTTGCTCTTCCAGCTGTGGAAAATGGGTACAGTCTATTTAAGTCTATAGCATACCCTCCAATATTCAACCTTAAGTAAGCACACTGATAAGAAATCCATTGCACAGAGCAGTACTTAGGTTGTTTCAATGCCTGTAGCAAATCCCTTATATAGCATAGTTCAAGGTCAGTTAAACACAAGATATAAATGTTTTGCAAATGGGCCTTTTTCTCTTTTTAGAGCTAGACCACACTGGTGCAATTTTCATGCGCTTCCAGCTGTATTTCTCAATACGATCGTGCATGAGAATAGAATGCCAGTGCATTCAAATGTGACAGGCTCCGCTGTTTGCACTTCACTCTGATGACAGATCACCATTTTTGATGCAGATTTTCAAGTGTGTTTCTGTACGTTGCTATTTTGGCATCAGCCTTTAAGTTAGTTTAGGAGTTATTGTATTGTTTGATCTACTGAGTGCAATGAATATATCAATGATATATTATGAACAAAGAAAATAAACCAACCCATGTCAATCAGGTTTATTTAGTAAGAGGTGCAAAAATTTGCCCTTGCAAAAATCTTCCCTACGGATGAATGAATATTACAGATACAATATACCATGACCTGGATGGATGACTATTACAGATATACCATGACCTGAATGGATGAATATTACAGATATACCATGACCTGAATTTATGAATATTACAGATATACCATGACCTGAATGGATGAATATTACAGATATACCATGACCTAGATGGATGACTATTACAGATATACCATGACCTAGATGGATGACTATTACAGATATACCATGACCTGGATGGATGAATATTACAGATAAACCATGATCTGGATGAATGAGAACCTTCTCATGCACCAGTTAGGTGGCAACCCTAAATTCTCTCTTCCTTTGCTATCTGCCCATCCTCCTTTACTTTTATATAAATTACAAACCCCCCCAAGAATTTTAGTTGATACAGCTGAAAGCTTTGAACCCAGACTTTCTGCCAATATAACTTACATGCAACTATATCTCATACAGCCCCCCCCCCCAGGACAGATCCAATATTAAAGGTCTGCCCCGGTATCCCAGAACTTTGTCCTACAGGATGCATGGCTTGGATGGACAGGGAGAGTACTCTAGTCATTTCTTCCCCCCAATGAAAGAAAGGTCCCCAGCTATTTGACTGTAGTACCCTTCTACCATATTCCTTTGCAAACACCTCTTTTCTGGGGAAGTGCAACTTCATAACACAAAATCTCCATTCCTTTTATCAGTTTAGTTGTCTGCCTCTGTACTTTATAATTTGTTTACGCCCTTTCTGAGGACTGGTGCCCAAATTTTCTCTTTTGACTCTATGCTCCTTCTTATACTAGAAAGAATTTTGTTTGCCAAATTTGTCTCTATTGACTCAACTACTAACTCCATTGCACAAACGCATAACTTTTTTTCCGATCTTGGCACCAACCCATGACCCCCCAGTACGTTCACGTATGCAACGAATGTACAATTCGCCCTCTATGGAGGATCATTGAAAGACCGGTAACCAAACACATACACACGTGCAATTATTGGCTGAAGCAGCCGTTCGTCGCGGTCCAGGGTTGGTGCCAAGATCAGATGTGTGTACGAGCCTTAAGTTCTCCTTGCTGTCAGTTAAGTAAATTTGGGGCCATGTTATCTTGAGCAGTCTGTGGTAGGCATCTTATATTTACATGTCTGTGTGGGCATCTGATATTAACCAGTCTGTGGTGGGCATCTTATATTGACCCTTCTGTGTGGTAAACTTATAATTACCAATCTGTTGCAGGCATGGACATTATATTTACCAGTGGCGCTTATATTTTTCAGTATGTGATGGCCATCCTATATTGACTAGTCTTTGGTTAGGCATCTTATATTGTCTGGTCTGTTGTGGGTATCTGATATTTACCAGTCTGTGGTGGGAATCTTACATTTACCAGTGTGTGGGGGAATCTGATATTGTGCAGTCTGTAGTAGGCACCTTATATTGTCCAGTATGTGGTATGCATCTGATTATTACCAGTCTTTGGTGGACATCTTATATTGACAAGTCTTTGTGGGCATCTGATTTTAACCAGTATGGTTGGCATCTTAAATTGTCCAATCTGTGTGTGCATCTGATTTTTCCAGTCTGTGTTGGGCATCTTATATTGACCAGTCTGTGTGGGTATTTGCTATTGACCGGCCTGTGGTGGGCATCTTATATTTATCAGTCTGTGGTAAGAATTCTATATTGACCAGTCTGTGTGGGCATCTGATATTTACCTGTCTGTGGTGGACATCTTATATTTACTAATCTGTGGTAGGCGTGGGCATTATATTTTCCAGTGGCACTTATATTTTCCTGTCTTTGTTAGGGCACTGGCTGGGTAACTGGAAGCTTGACTAAACAATGGCTGCTGAACTTACAAGCCAGTGATTAGTCAGCCCTCCAGTTGACTCGTCTGCCTTACAGTTTAGCCCTTAGTGTAAAGTCAGCCCTCCAGGACAGCAGTCATTGGTCCCCTATACTTTATATAGCAGTTATTGGCCCCAATACTTTATATTGCAGTTATTGTCCACCCTCCCTTATATTTTATACCATAGTTATTGCCCCTGTATATTTTATACCGTAGTTATTTCCCCCCTATATTTTATTCAGCAACTACTGTCCCCCTAGTTACTGACTACATATACTTAACACCACATATATTGGTCCTCTATACTATTTACAGCAACTACTGCCCCCTATACATTATACAGCAGTTTCTGAAACACTATTCTATTGGTCCATTAAGTGTGTTTAGCCAGAACGTTTTGCAGGCTGACTGTTTTGTTTACCACACGTTAACACGTTAACAATAATGACAGGGTGGCAGGTTGTATTTGTTTAAATGTACACAGGAGTCAAAATATTATTTTATATGATCATGTATGTATAAATATTATATTATATGATATAACATTATATAATATAGTATGTAAAGGTTAGCTGAGAATTTGGTTGGTTTGGATGGACTGTATAAGCCACTGTCCATATACACAGTATTCTAATGGGTTTAATAACACAATAATGAGTAAACATATTTTCTCTAATTAAAACTCAGCTGTTTTTTTTCTTTTATTTTCTCTAAAACTTTTTAAGTATTTTATTGATTTCTACCCTTTTGTTATTATTCTAACTATTTATTTCTACATATTTAATAGTTAATCCAGAGGAAGGCGAAAAACCCATTTTAAGACAATCTGCTCCAGATGGGAAAAATTCCTTCCTGACCCCAGCTGGCGATCAGATTATACCCTGGATTAACTTGGAACTAAACGCTCATACAGATGTGCGAAATGCACATGTGACTGTTGACGAGCGGCCACATCAGCGGAAATCAGTTATTTTATCACTCTGGGGAAAGAAATAATTAATGTCCACTGTAGATTAAAAATATACAGGCTCATTTACTAAGAGCCACAGTGTCTCAGCTGTGCTCTCCTAACTGGTTAAAGTCACACTAACCAATTTATGAACCAATTTATGAAAAAATTGGAGGATTAAATATAATTAAGAATAAAGATTAAAAAACTCTTGCTGGGCTATTATATGTGAAGTGTCCATATATAGTGTATCAGCAATACGTTTTGCAACAGGTATGGTAACTTTTAAGAACTTTTGAACAATACTAGTAAACAGGCCCGGATTACCATTAGACACATTAGGCATGTGCCTAGGGGTGCCTGTGGTAGGAGGGGCCCCTAGGCGTGTAGATTGTGTGGTCTGTGTTTAGGGGTGAGGCTAAGGACACCAGGCTTTTTGAGCCTACAGGCTACTCAGGTGTAAATCTGTCCCTGCAAGTAAATGTATCTGTGGCTAAATGTCCAATTATTGTGCAATGTATACAAATATTTTTGATAAATACCTTCAGCACCTGTAAATAGTGATAGACTAAGCTTAATTCATAAGTTGGTTTGACGATGACATTTCAGGTTTTGTTATTTTATCAAACACGCAACATATTTTCAATACCATAATGCCCTGATTATACATCAGTCACTATGGCTGTAACGGCCAATCACTGGTATTTTATTTGATCTCCTGGCTGTATAAATCAAGTGACATGAATGTTAAATAAATGATAATGTTGACCAGTAGGGCAGTTTTACCTGCCAATGTTCTCACTGTGTTTCTCTGCTGGATCTTAGTTGGCAATCAATCAACATTTCAATTGTACAAATTATCTTGTTTAAGCTGATATAACTCACATTCCTGCTAGTTAAGAGATTTTAGTGCTTCCTCTTGTGTGGAGGGTACGAGTATATTTAATAAAATTGCTTATTTATTAAAATCTATGGAGCAATGTGACCTAAAACCAGAAAGCTTTTGAAGCTCCTCCGTGCATGGCCTTGAAAATCTGTAATGGTGATAGCTTAGAGTGCAGAATGTGACTGATTGGCGAATAATTTTGAATAATTTATTAACTCTTGGGCTGCCTCCTCTCCTGTAACAAAAGACACATAAAAATGAAAATCTCAAAGTTTGCATTCACAATAGTAAACACAAATCACGGGGGGAAATTCTCTGTTTATGTGCCCGTTTTTTTGTTGTTTTTCTCTGCATTTTACAATTGCAACCTCTTTCCACATAGAAAACGCACCGCACTATGGTGGAAAACTGTTGGTCCATTATTTGGGATGAATGTGTTCCAAGAATAGACCAAATTGAGGTTTTATCACCTCTAAAAAAACATCTCCCAACCTTTCTATTTTGTCCTAGAATAAGGTATGGTAATGGTAGTCCACGATAGGGCCATGATAGTCCAGCCCACATTCCAGTTCTGAATCTATACTTTTCCGAGAAATATTGTGTATGAAACTGTGCAAAAGGCAGTGCAGATGGCATTTACTGGGTCCATATACAAAGCATTTTTATAATGGCAAATAGAACACTTGACTTTTCTTCCTTTTAAAACTTGTCCATACAGTTTTAGGGAATATTCTTAAATATTAGGGAATGCACAGTTTAGCTTCACTGCAAACAGAGGCAAAAAAATACAGCACAATTTTAGATCTAATCAAACTATTTCTCTAATAAGTGTCAGTTTTTACAAATCTTTTTGTAAGAATAAAGCTCCATTTCCACAAATGCTCTATTTTTTAATTGTTTTTACTAAGAAAACATTCTTAGTGGTTGTCTAAAACAAGAACAAGTTAGTTTCAATTTAGTTTATCTAGTAATTCCAGAATTGCATAACTGGCTTTATGTATGTAACCAACAATGAATTCACATGATAATATTAATGGAATGAATGTGTTAAGTTAACGTATATCTGGATAAAATTCACAATACAAAATGTAAAAAAAAAAAATTACAAATAAAATTTAGAAGTCACAATAAGAAAATAATTTGCCTTATATGCGTTTATGGTATGGGGAAAAATGTTTATATCAGTGCATATTTATATGGCAAATACAAATAGACTGCAGGAGGTAAATACGAATGATGAATGATAATTCATACCGATAGTTGTTCTGCGGACATTTTGGATTTCTCGAGAGACATTTTCAAATTTCCATTTTAAAATTTAGATTTTTAAATTTAAGACATTATCGTTTTTTGAATGGTATTTCCGAGATTTCAATTTTATGATTTTCGATTTTTCAAAAACGGGCAGAGTTTTGAAAATTTAGAAAAATTGGATTCGCATATTTTCAAAGCCGGCAGTTTAGAGTAGAAAACAGGTTTGTTTCGAAACTGGGATTCATTACTCATAGACTTATGCTGGCCTTACACCTGACTGACGTTACTTCAATCTGATGTTCGATTAGGGTCATACATACCAACCATGAGGCAAGTTGAGAATCTTGCCTTAGGTGGCACCCTCACAGAGCCTGTCAGAGGTGGCATGTTCTGTGGCATGTTCTGTGGCACTTGAGAGTTTAAAGTCCCCCAAAAAGCAGATCCTTGTACCCCTAGCCCAATTTGGTGTCATCCAAAACCAATGTGGGGAAAACCACCCATTATCTCTTTTGGACACCCGTAGCATTAAGGGAGTCAAATAATAAATAATTATAAAAATGCAAATAATACTAAGTGATCAGT
This sequence comes from Hymenochirus boettgeri, assembly GCA_019447015.1. NCBI lineage: Eukaryota > Metazoa > Chordata > Amphibia > Anura > Pipidae > Hymenochirus > Hymenochirus boettgeri. The sequence continues at coordinate 145,834,409 of CM033473.1, read as the reverse complement.
TCTTACACCTAAGTATTAATCTGTGGCAAGTATTGATCTGTGCGAATGCAGAAAAAAAACACCTTCTGGAAAATACTTTCCGGAAAGTTATTTTTCCATTCGAATTTGCACTGGGGTAATGGGCCATGTTTATAAAGGTGCAGCATCACTTTTTAGCGATACCAAGCCTTTAACTATCATTTTAATCTCTAAAACATAGGGTGTGCCAAATGATAAGCCACTCCCACCCTAGGAAGCCATAACCACTAGAAAGCCACACCCAACCCATTACGGCAGGCGCTCTGCATGCACCACCTACTACTGATAGGGGCCGCTATACAAAGTTTTCTCAGGGTGCCGAAAATCCTAGAAACCCCCCTAGAAACTACATGGAACTACATACCAATGTTGGGTCAAGTGACTTCCAAGATGGATCATACTTTGTGACCGAGATTATGCCTTTATTGTCAGTTCCAAGTAACGAAGAGGGCATGCTTGAAGTTACTCTATAAATATATGTCAGGGATTATATCTTTTGTTGTTAATTGAACCTTAGACTTCACTTTACAAGACTAAAGCAAATGTGTCAATTTTCAGTCCTTAATATTACCAATTAGATCTAGGACATCATTACTTACATGTGTGGAGGGGGTTTTCAGTTGCTTTTTTAAATAAAAAAAAAAAAAAGAAAATTAATTTTCTTATATGAATATATGACATCATGAGAAATAGCATAATATTTGAACTTTCCATGTGGCATGGAAAGTTCTTTGGCAGTTCCATCACGTAAGTTAAATCCATAACATGTTTCTTATCTATAATGACAAAATGAACAGTTTGAAATATCCTCAATCAGAGAGTAAATGACAAATGACAGTCAGCATGTTCAAATGAAAGGGGTCAGGTCAGACTCCTCCTTAATTCCCTTTGGTGCCATGATTTTCAAATAATAAATCCACGTTACTTCTCTTTGAAGTAATTTTTTGGTTATGTCACCTCCTCTTATATAGAGATGGTCGAACTATTGAAAGTTTTCGAACCTTCGAACTATTGGGAAAGTTCGAAAGTTCGAAAACGGACCCGTTAAAGTCTATGGGAGGCAAATAGTTCGAAAAGTTCGAGTCACATACAACTAAATATTAATGGTAACTTAAATGTAAATGGCTGTGGGACCTAGGAAATGGTCTGAGGAGCATGTTCCAATATCCAGGACTTAAGTAAAATCGATTTTACTCTCATGCGCGCTACTTTTGAGCTTTCATGTCCGAACGTTTGAGGTAACATGGACATTTTACTCGTGGATTCAATACTCGCGTATAGGTTCTAATGGACACTTTACTCGCAGATTCGATGCTCGCGCTTAGATACCATGGACATTTTACTCGCGGATTCGATGCTCGCGTATAGGCTTTAATGGACACTTTACTCGCCGATTCGATGCTTGTGCCTAGATACCATGTACATTTTACTCGCGGATTCGATTTTGATATTCGATTATAATCCCTTCTTCCCATTGACTTCTATATGCAATCCAGGATCTAAAATCGAGCCTGGAAAGTGGGTGTAGTCATTCCACCATTTCTTTTGCTAGAGAAAACATGGCCACCAGTGAATGGCAGGCGGGGGTATGTCGGGATGCCAGTTGGCACCCCCAACGTAAAGGAGCGCAAGCAGCGAATTATGCTCCACCTTCAGGCGAAACTGCGGATGCATTTTCGTATAGATCTGGCCACCTTGCAGCTCCAAAAGAGGTGGTCACATCTAAAGCGGCAGCAGCGTGCCAGGGCAGACAGCAGAATGTCCAAGGCAAGTATCACATTTATAGATTAAATTTTATCTTTGATTGAGTTGTATAAAACACCACCTTTTGCACCACTAATCAGGCGGTTCTGCGGCAGATCTTTCTGATAAGCTCTGTCTAAGTATAACCACTATATGAAGTTACTGCACTTTTCTTGTTACTTTTATAGCACTTGTGATTGGCGATAGCGCTTCGCAATTTCGCAAACCACCACAAACGATTGCCGGGCCTTTAGTGCTTTTCACCTAAAGGACTCAAAGTGCATATGTTAGTGTTAGTTAGTGTTAGTAAATTTTAATGTAACTGTTAGTTAATGTTAGTAGATGTTTGTTAAAGGACAAGTACACACGAAAAATATTTACTATATTTACATATAATACAAATTTTAAAAGCTCTTTTTTCATAAACGATTCAAAGTATATTTTTTTAAATTTTAGTTAATGTTAGTTAGTGTTAGTATTAGTAAATGTAACTGTTAGATAATGTTAGTAAATGTTAGTTAAAGGACAAGTACACAAAAAATATTCACAATATTTACATTATTATTTTTCATTATTAATATTTTTCATTATTTATTATTAAAATTTACTTTTTTATATATAAATTTGCAGATGTGGAATCGGTTTCTGCAAGTGAGGCTAAGGAGGCGGGTGGGTCACCACTGCCAGATGCACCCCCACCAAGGCCACAGGTGCGGCCTCCGGTCTCCCCTCCACCACCACCACCATCACCACCGCTGCCAGCAACAGCACGGCAGATGGAGGAGATATTAATGCGCATGAGGCGCATGGAGAGCAGAGAGAGGCGCATGGAGAGGCGCATGCTCTCCATGCAAAAGGGCATTAGGCGCATGAAGCGACAAATGTTTAAAAAATAAATAGGTGCATTTAGCACCATGTTTGGTTATTATTATTATTATTATTATTATTATTTTATTATTATTATTATTTTTATTATTATTTTTATTATTATTATTGTTATTAGCACCAAAGGCACAGGTGCTACTTCTACTAAAAAAGTTGAATGAAACAAATCTCTGTGTTTTATCTTTACAAATGTCTACAAACATATTTAGGCTTTTCCCATACCCCATTGGCTTCTCTCCCTCAGAGTATGCTTTGTACAAGGGAAAGCGGGTAGGGGGTTATGCTTCATATGAACAGCACCATTGAGTAACAGTAGATTCACTTATAATTATATTTGTTAGCCCCATTAAAAGCATATATCATTTATATCTATAGTGTTAAAGGACAGAATCCCTGAAAAATGATAGGTTCACTCAAAAAATGTATTGAAGAACGGAAGGTAAAGGAGCTATGTCTAATGTGCATTATAGTTTAGTTAAAGTCAGAACCAGTCGGGACCTGTCAGAGGAGCCAGCGTTTGATCACTCTCACAGATAAGTTTCCTCCCTTCGTTCCTGGCTCCTGTTGGATTACATAGAAACATAGTAATCGATGTTGAATAACGACATGCGTCCATCAAGTCCAACCTTTACACCCTCCTTGATAACCCTACCTAACCGTTGATCCAGAGGAAGGAAAAAAAAAAAACAGCTAAAAAAAAAAAGGGGGGGATTCATTCCTGACTCCAAATGGCAATTGAAAAGTATCCCTGGATCAACCAGAACTACAGTATATGTATTAATACCAGTAATTCTCAATATTATATAGTATCCCTGTACCAACCAGAACTACAGTATATGTAATAATACCAGTAATTCTCAATATTATATAGTATCCCTGTACCAACCAGAACTACAGTATATGTATTAATACCAGTAATCTATACCTGTAACGCCCTCACTCACTCACTCACTTACTCATCACTAATTCTCCAACTTGCCCTGGAGGCAGACGGCTTAAATTTGTCAGGCTCATTCATTGCACCTTACTTACAAAAGTTAAGCAGGTTTCGTTTCGAAATTCCACCTGTAACGCCCTCACTCACTCACTCACTCACTCACTCATTACTAATTCTCCAACTTGCCGTGGAGGCAGACGACTTAAATTTGGCAGGCTCATTCATTGCAACTTACTTACAAAAGTTAAGCAGGTTTCGTTTCGAAATTACACTTCAGGGTGTGTGCGGGGACTGGCTGAGGTGTAAGGTGAAGGGTTTGGAGGGTGGACAGAGAGGAATAGTGGGGGGTATTGGGGGCGGACGGCAGCTCATTCATTGCACCTTACTTACAAAAGTTAAGCAGGTTTTGTTTCAAAATTCCACCTGTAACGGTGAGTATCTGACATTGCACAGACTTATGGTTACCTAGCTTACAAGCTATACAAATCTATATGGTTGGTCCGATTTCAACCAAATTTTGTATGCATATACTCCTTTACCAGTAAAAGGTTAATGAAATATTTTTTTAGGGTGGGGGTGAATGGGGGGGGAATAGAATTTTGAACTCCTGCACACTAACGGCTGGACCGATTTTTACCAAAATTTCAGGGTGTGTGCGGGGACTGGCTGAGAACCAACATTGCAGAAAGCCACCAACTAACCAGGATAAAATAGAGTTCTGCAAACAAGAAGTCAATATTTCGGGGTGAGTAAAAGTTAAGGCAAATACATTGCTTTCAAAAAAAGAGCAGTATTTTTCATCCCAATAACCTTATTCTGCTAATTCAGAAGAAGAACCATTAGAACCTGAAATGTCGCTCACTATGTCATAGCAGGGAACAGCAAAGGGTATGAAATCAACCGATTTTCAAAATGGGAAGAATATGTAGCATAACTAAGAAGGCATTACACAAACTAACAATTAACAAATATGATAATTCCAATGAAAATGTCCCTTTAAGGTCATTAGAATGGAAAATACTGCTCTTTTTTTTTAAATGTGTATGTATTAATCTTTAACCTTTAATCTTATTTTTGCAATTTGCATCATATAGGGAAAAGTGGGCAAAGAATAACATTTAATGCATCAGCACCATTAAGACTCCCTGCAGTTTGTCCCCATTGTTGAGGAGTCAGACAGGCTTGGAAGAAAATGGCTTTTCTCCCTCAGACTATGCATCATGCAAGGGAAAGTGGGTTGAAAGGGTAACACTTCACAACACAGAACCATAGGTTAGAGTAGGTCACTGCAGTTGACATTATTTTGAGAAGTAGGCAGGTTGGCCCAACTGGACATACCCTCAACACATTGGCATCTCTCCTCGGAGAGTATGCATTTGGCGAAGGAAAATGGGAGAAAGGAAAACACTTCACAACAGCAGTACATTAAGTTAGAGTAGGCTACTGATTTGGTGGCCATTGTGAGGAGCCTGGCAGGTTTGGCCCCCTGGAAAACCACAAACATTAAAATCATGTTGGTAAAGTTAGAGTACAATAAAAATAGTAATATAATTTTTTTTGTAATAGAAGAAATGTACTGTTCGGCAAAACACCACACTTTTTTGCTCAATTATTTGTTTATTTTCAGTCAACAATGTCTGATCGGCCTTTAAAAAATCATTGAAGGGGCTATTTTAAGGGTCAAATAGCAATTGCATAGACATTTCATACTTGACGGTGGTTTAGTGGCTGCATTTAGTTGTGAACTGAAACTGACAAGATTGGAGTGATTGGATGGATGGAGTCCAAATAGGTCATTTGCAAAGGACAAGAGGGATTAGGGTGGATTAAATAGAATGCCCATAAAATTCTGTTTTAGCTTTGACTACAATGACACATTTTAGGGGCCCATAGAATTTGATGCCTTTAGCTGTTTGTTCAGTACCAGGTTCTAACATTGCATAATTCAATAAGCACCCACTCCACATACATTACATGTCACTGCTACATCACTTCCTCTGAATTCAGTGAAGACATTCTAAAAGTTATGCCACTTTTGATTTTCCTAATTTAGCACAAACCAAATACCTTTCATGTATGGGACATGTGCTATGAGGTGCAATATTTTCATGATCCTGCTAAAGGAAAAACCTGCTGTCTATGGCACGCTGTGTAGTGTGTTTGACAAGCATTGCAAGAGGACAATGACCTCTGCATTCTCAAGTGATACCTAATACATTGTGCTTTTCCCATTCAGTAAAATGAGATGCAACGGTCAACAGTGAATGGCACTTTGATTGCTATTTTTACCTGAGCAGACCAACATTTAAAAAGTGTTATGGAGAACTGCATAAAAAGGGAAAACATAAATTTTATTGAACGGTCAATAATCTTTACTTTCCATCTTCCAAACCCTGCAAAAGGACATAAAATGCTACTGTGCATCCTCAACTTTGGAGCAGCTCTGATTCTGTCCATTCACACCCTTCAATGATAGGGGCCATCTGCACTCTGCAAAAAGCACATTTTCCTAATGACGTTGTGGCCATTGAAGGGCCCTAAACCATTTGAGTGCCGTATACAATTTTTGGGCACAAAGACAATGTGGACATTTCGTTATTTAAAAAAAAATTGCATGTATTTGGTGGACATATTCAAGTATCTTCCTGCTCCCCTCTATCCCAGTCAAGTTTGTCGAAACCTAATGTGGAAATTGGGAGTTATCAACCCTCAAGTTGGCTGGTTTTATAAGGTGCGCATTTAACAAGTGCAGAGCAAAAAGGGAATGGAGGGATAAAAAGCTTTCTTTGACATAGGGGGATGGCCATGAAGCCCCATCCACCTTAAATTGGTGGATAATTAAGGTTGTAGGCTTTGATTAGTAGCTGCTTGGAAAACCTCAGTCAATAAAGAGAGGCTGCAGACTTGATTAAGTTTACAACAGTGATGCAGTTCAGTTTCATCTACATGGAGGCAAAAGTTGGTAAATTCAGTGGTAGACATGCTTATTGGGAGGTACTTTGGGGAGATGCAATATATTTCACTATCGCAACCTACGTGCACTTGTTCCGTAATGTATTAATCACTTAATACATTGCGAAAAAGCTAGAGGTAAGTTGCAACCATTTGCGAGTATTTTAAAGACACCATTGAAGAGGCGTTAATTGTGCGTAAAAAACTAGCGTAAAAAACGGCGACATGGTGCAGGCGTGCAAAACCTTCACTAACACGTTAGTACATAGGTTAGATTTTAGTGCTTATTTTCTCGGTAGCACAGGGATTGCATCTCCCTGTTGTTGCCAAAAAAATGGTGATAATGTTTGTGGTAATTCTTCAATAAGGCAATAAAAAAGTTCAACCTGATGTTTGTCTCTGTAACATGAAGAGTTTTGCCTATGTTCAGTGCAAAGTAGGGAGCCTCCAGTCTTGCTAACTTGAAGGACATTAGTTGTCATTGCTGGTTTTTTATATCAATAAAACCAAAAAAATGAACAGTATAATCATGACACATATTCAGACTTGATTTCAGTCCAAAAAGACAGCAGCTGGAGATCACACATGGCAGGAGTCCTAATGAATTTACTGAATTTACCCAATATCCAATACAATTCTAAACGAAGAAAAATTGTGGTTCCACTTCCTCTTTTCCTCCCTTTTCATGCCTGTGTTCTGTCCCAGAAAATCCTCTAGCCAATCCAAAGTTTGCGGTTTAGGGCTCGTTCACACTAGAGCACAGCAGAACATCACGTTTGCGATTGCGTGTGTTGTTCCATTGCATTAACGCACAATGCAGTGCATTGCATGCGTAATGTGACAGCGCATATCATTTCTATGTGCACTGTGTTTTGGTGCAATGTAAAATGCACCAACGTGCTCCAGTGTCAAATAGCCCTCAGGTCATTCAGGAACAAAAAGACATTTACAAATATCTCTAATTACTTTTCCTTGAGAGTCATCTTGTTCCTGAACTGCCTTAATATAAATAAAGAAAAGATAATAATGCACATTCCTGGGCCCCATTCTTGTTCTTGGAGTAAATTCTTTTGGGGACCTCCCCAATGGTTACGGATTTGTTCTGTTTCAGACAGAAAAAAAACAATTAGGGAAGTTACTGAAAAGGGATGGCCACTGGGTGTAGAGATACCTAAAAAAGCAATCTTTGATCATTTTCACCTTCCAGAAGAAGCCAACCATTTCTTTATTCCAGGTATCAAGGCAATCGATTACTTGCTCTTCAGCTGTGGAAAATGGGTACAGTCTATTTAAGTCTATAGCATACCCCAATATTCAACCTTAAGTAGCACACTGATAAGAAATCCATTGCACAGAGCAGTACTTAGGTTGTTTCAATGCCTGTAGCAAATCCTTATATAGCATAGTTCAAGGGCAGTTAACACAGATATAAATGTTTTGCAAATGGGCCTTTTTCTCTTTTTAGAGCTAGACCAACAATGGTGCAATTTTCATGCGCTTCCAGCTGTATTTCTCAATACGATCGTGCATGAAATAGAATGCCAGTGCATTCAATGTGACAGGCTCCGCTGTTTGCACTTCACTCTGATGACAGATCACCATTTTTGATGCAGATTTTCAAGTGTGTTTCTGTAGTTGCTATTTTGGCATCAGCCTTTAAGTTAGTTTAGGAGTTATTTGTATTGTTTGATCTACTGAGTGCAATGAATATATCATGATATATTATGAACAAAGAAAATAAACCAACCCATGTCAATACAGGTTTATTTAGTAAGAGGTGCAAAAATTTGCCCTTGCAAAAATCTTCCCTACGGATGAATGAATATTACAGATACAATATACCATGACCGGATGGATGACTATTACAGATATACCATGACCTGAATGGATGATATTACAGTATACCATGACCTGAATTTATGAATTTACAGATATACCATGACCTGAATGGATGAATATTACAGATATACCATGACCTGATGGATGACTATTACAGATATACCATGACCTAGATGGATGACTAATTAGATATACCATGCATGGAAGGATGAATATTACAGATAAACCATGATCTGGATGAATGAGAACCTTCTCATGCACCAGTTAGGTGGCAACCCTAAATTCTCTTTCCTTTGCTATCTGCCCATCCTCTTTACTTTTATATAAATTACAAACCCCCCAAGAATTTTAGTTGATACAGCTGAAAGCTTTGAACCCAGACTTTCTGCCAATATAACTTAAATGCAACTATATCTCATACAGCCCCCCCCCCCCCCAGGACAGATCCAATTTAAAGGTCTGCCCCGGTATCCCAGAACTTTGTCCTACGGGTGCATGGCTTGGATGGACAGGGAGAGTACTCTAGTCATTTCTTCCCCCAATGAAAGAAAGTCCCCAGCTATTTGACTGTAGTACCCTTCTACCATTCCTTTGCAAACACCTCTTTTTGGGGAAGTGCAACTTCATAACACAAATCTCCATTCCTTTTATCAGTTTAGTTGTCTGCCTCTGTACTTTATAATTTGTTTACCCCTTTCTGGGAATGGTGCCCAAATTTTCTCTTTTGACTCTATGCTTCTTACTTAGAAAGAATTTTGTTTGCCAAATTTGTCTCTATTGACTCAACTACAACTCCATGCACAAACGCATAACTTTTTTCGATCTTGGCACCAACCATGACCCCCCAGTACGTTCACGTTGCAACGAATGTACAATTCGCCCTCTATGGAGGATCATTGAAAGACCGGTAACCAAACACATACACACGTGCAATTATTGGCTGAAGCAGCGTGTCGCGGGTCCAGGGTTGGTGCCAAGATCAGATGTGTGTACGAGCCTTAAGTTCTCCTTGCTGTCAGTTAAGTAAATTTGGGGGCCATGTTATCTTGAGCAGTCTGTGGTAGGCATTATATTTACATGTCTGTGTGGGCATTATATTAACCAGTCTGTGGTGGGCATCTTATATTGACCCTTCTGTGTGGTAAACTTATAATTCCAATCTGTTGCAGGCATGGACATTTATTTACCAGTGGCGCTTATATTTTTCAGTATGTGATGGCCATCCCTATTGACTAGTCTTGGTTAGGCATCTTATATTGTCTGTCTGTTGTGGGTATCTGATATTTACCAGTCTGTGGTGGGAATCTTACATTTACCAGTGTGTGGGGGAATCTGATATTGTGCAGTCTGTAGTAGGCACCTTATATTGTCCAGTATGTGGTATGCATCTGATTATTACCAGTCTTTGGTGGACATCTATATTGACAAGTCTTTGTGGGCATCTGATTTAACCAGTATGGTTGGCATCTTAAATGTCAATCTGTGTGTGCATCTGATTTTCCCAGTCTGTGTTGGGTATCTTTTATTGACCAGTCTGTGTGGGTATTTGCTATTGACCGGTGTGGTGGGATCTTATATTTATCAGTGTGGTAAGAATTCTATATGACCAGTCTGTGTGGGCATCTGATATTTACCTGTCTGTGGTGGACATCTTATATTTACTAATCTGTGGTAGGGGTGGGCATTATTTTCCAGTGGGACTTATATTTCCTGTCTTTGTTAGGGCCACGGCTGGGTAACTGGAAGCTTGACTAAACATGGCTGCTGAACTTACAAGCCAGTGATTAGTCAGCCCTCCAGTTGACTCGTCTGCCTACAGTTTAGCCCTTAGTGTAAAGTCAGCCCTCCAGGACAGCAGTCATTGGTCCCCTATACTTTATATAGCAGTTATTGGCCCAATACTTATATTGCATGATTGTCCACCCTCCCTTATATTTTATACCATAGTTATTGCCCCTGTATATTTATTACCGTAGTATTCCCCCCTATATTTATTCAGCAACTACTGTCCCCCTAGTTACTGACTACATATACTTAACACCACATAATTGGGTCCCCTATACTATTTACAGCAACTACTGCCCCTATACATTATACAGCAGTTTCTGAAACACATTTATTGGTCCATTAAGTGTGTTTAGCCAGAACGTTTTGCAGGCTGACTGTTTTGTTACCACACGTTAACACGTTAACAATATGACAGGGTGGCAGGTTGTGATTTGTTAAATGTACACAGGAGTCAAAATATTATTTTATATGATCATGTATGTATAAAATTATATTATATGATAAACATTATAATATAGTATGTAAAGGTTAGCTGAAAATTTGGTTGGTTTGGATGGACTGTATAAGCCACTGTCCATATACACAGTATCTAATGGGTTTAATAACACAATAATGAGTAAACATATTTTCTCTAATTAAAACTCAGCTGTTTTTTTTCTTTTATTTTCTCTAAAACTTTTTAAGTATTTTATTGATTTCTCCCTTTGTTATTATTCTAACTATTTATTTCTACATATTTAATAGTTAATCCAGAGGAAGGCGAAAAACCCATTTTAAGACAATCTGCTCAGATGGGAAAATTCCTTCCTGACCCCAGCTGGCGATCAGATTATACCCTGGATTAACTTGGAACTAAACGCTCATACAGATGTGCGAAATGCACATGTGACTGTGACGAGCGGCCACATCAGCGGAAATCAGTTATTTTATCACTCTGGGGAAAGAAATAATTAATGTCCACTGTAGATTAAAAATATACAGGCTCATTTACTAGAGCCACAGTGTCTCAGCTGTGCTCTCCTAACTGGTTAAAGTCACACTAACAATTTATGAACCAATTTATGAAAAAATTGGAGGATTAAATATAATTAAGAATAAAGATTAAAAAACTCTTGCTGGGCTATTATATGTGAAGTGTCCATATATAGTGTATCAGCAATACGTTTTGCAACAGGTATGGTAACTTTTAAGAACTTTTGAACAAACTATGTAAACAGGCCCGGATTACCATTAGAACACATTAGGCATGTGCCTAGGGGTGCCTGTGGTAGGAGGGGCCCCTAGGCTGGTGTAGATGTGTGGTCTGTGTTTAGGGGTGAGGCTAAGGACACCAGGCTTTTTGAGCCTACAGGCTACTCAGGTGTAAATCTGTCCCTGCAAGTAAATGTATCTGTGGCTAAATGTCCAATTATTGTGCAATGTATACAAATATTTTTGATAAATACCTTCAGCACCTGTAAATAGTGATAGACTAAGCTTATCATAAGTTGGTTTGAGATGACATTTCAGGTTTATTTTATCAAACACGCAACATATTTTCAATACCATAATGCCTGATTATACATCAGTACTATGGCTGTAACGGCCAATCACTGGTATTTTATTTGATCTCCTGGCTGTATAAATCAAGTGACATGAATGTTAAATAAATGATAATGTTGACCAGTAGGGCAGTTTTACCTGCCAATGTTTCCACTGTGTTTCTCTGCTGGATCTTAGTTGGCAATCAATCAACTTTCAATTGTACAAATTATCTTGTTTAAGCTGATATAACTACATTCCTGCTAGTTAAGAGATTTTAGTGCTTCCTCTGTGTGGAGGGTCGAGATATTTAATAAAATTGCTATTTATTAAAATCTATGGAGCAATGTGACCTAAAACCAGAAAGCTTTTGAAGCTCTCCGTGCATGGCCTTGAAAATCTGTAATGGTGATAGCTTTGAGTGCAGAATGTGACTGATTGGCGAATAATTTTGAATATTATTAAATCTTGGGCTGCCTCCTCTCCTGTAACAAAAGACACATAAAAATGAAAATCTCAAAGTTTGCATTCACAATAGTAAACACAAATCACGGGGGGAAATTCTCTGTTATGTGCCCGTTTTTGTTGTTCTCTGATTTTTTGTTTTCCTAGAAAAAGATGGTGGAAAACTGTTGGTCCTATTTGGTGAATGTGTTCCAAGAATAGACCAAATTGAGGTTTTATCACCTCTAAAAAAACATCTCCCAACCTTTCTATTTGTCCTAGAATAAGGTATGGTAATGGTAGTCCACGATAGGGCCATGATAGTCCAGCCCACATTCCAGTTCTGAATCTTACTTTCCGAGAAATATTGTGTATGAAACTGTGCAAAAGGCAGTGCAGATGGCATTTACTGGGTCCATATACAAAGCATTTTTATAATGGCAAATAGAACACTTGACTTTTCTTCCTTTTAAAACTGTCCATACAGTTTTAGGGAATTCTTAAATATTAGGGAATGCACAGTTGACTTCACTGCAAACAGAGGCAAAAAATACAGCACAATTTAGATCTAATCAAACTATTTCTCTAAAAAGTGTCAGTTTTACAAATCTTTTTGTAAGAATAAAGTTCCATTTCACAAATGCTCTATTTTTTAATTGTTTTTACTAAGAACAATCTTAGTGGTTGTCTAAAACAAGAACAAGTTAGTTTCATATTAGTTTATCTAGTAATTCCAGAATTGCATAACTGGCTTTATGTATGTAACCAACAAGAATTCACATGATAATATTAATGAATGAATGAATGTGTTAAGTAACGTATATCTGGATAAAATCACAATACAAAATGTAAAAAAAAAAAATTACAAATAAAATTTAGAAGTCACAATAAGAAAATAATTGCCTTAATGCGTTTATGGTATGGGGAAAAAGTTTATATCAGTGCATATTTTATGGCAAATACAAATAGACTGCAGGAGGTAAATACGAATGATGAATGATAATTCATACCGATAGTTGTTCTGGGACATTTTGGATTTTCGAGAGACATTTTCAAATTTCCATTTTAAAATTTAGATTTTTAAATTTAGACATTATCGTTTTTGAATGGTATTTCCGAGATTTCAATTTTATGATTTTCGATTTTTCAAAAACGGGCAGAGTTTTGAAAAATTAGAAAAATTGGATTCGCATATTTTCAAAGCCGGCAGTTTAGAGTAGAAAACAGGTTTGTTTCGAAACTGGGATTCATTACTCATAGACTTATGCTGGGCTTACACCTGACTGACGTTACTTCAATCTGATGTTCGATTAGGGTCATACATACCAACCATGAGGCAAGTTGAGAATCTTGCCTTAGGTGGCACCCTCACAGAGCCTGTCAGAGGTGGCATGTTCGTGGCATGTTCTGTGGCACTTGAGAGTTTAAAGTCCCCCAAAAAGCAGATCCTTGTACCCCTAGCCCAATTTGGTGTCTCCAAAACCAATGTGGGGAAAACCACCCATTATCTCTTTGGACACCCGTAGCATTAAGGGAGTCAAATAATAAATAATTATAAAAATGCAAATAATACTAAGTGATCAGTTCTTACACCTAAGTATTATTGTGCAAGTATGATCTGTGCGAATGCAGAAAAAAAACACCTTCTGGAAAATACTTTCCGGAAAGTTATTTTTCCATTGAATTTGCACTGGGGTAATGGGCTCGTTTATAAAGTGCAGCATCACTTTTTAGCGATACCAAGCCTTACTATCATTAATCTCTAAAACATAGGGTGTGCCAAATGATAAGCCACTCCCACCCTAGGAAGCCATAACCACTAGAAAGCCACACCCAACCCATTACGGCAGGCGCTCTGCATGCACCACCTCTAATGAGGGGCCGCTATACAAAGTTTTCTCAGGGTGCCGAAAATCCTAGAAACCCCCTAGAAAACTACATGGAACTACATACCAATGTTGGGTAAGTGACTTCCAAGATGGATTACTTTGTGACCGAGATTATGCCTTTATGTCAGTTCCAAGTAACGAAGAGGGCATGCTTGAAGTTACTCTATAAATATATGTCAGGGATTATATCTTTGTTTGTTAATTGAACCTTAGACTTACTTACAAGACTAAAGCAAATGTGTCAATTTTCAGTCCTTAATATTACCAATTAGATCTAGGACATCATTACTTACATGTGTGGAGGGGGTTTTCAGTTGCTTTTTTAATAAAAAAAAAAAAAAGAAAATTAATTTTCTTATATGAATATATGACATCATGAGAAATAGCATAATATTTGAACTTTCCATGTGGCATGGAAAGTTTTTGGCAGTTCCATCACGTAAGTTAAATCCATTACATGTTTCTTATCTATAATGACAAAATGAACAGTTTGAAATATCTCAATCAGAGAGTAAATGACAAATGACAGTCAGCATGTTCAAATGAAAGGGGTCAGGTCAGACTCCTCCTTAATTCCCTTTGGTGCCATGATTTCAAATAATAAATCCACGTTACTTCTCTTTGAAGTAATTTTTTGGTTATGTCACCTCCTCTTATATAGAGATGGCGACTATTGAAAGTTTTCGAACCTTCAACTATTGGGAAAGTTCGAAAGTTCGAAAACGGACCCGTTAAAGTCTATGGGAGGCAAATAGTTCGAAAAGTTCGAGTCACATACAACTAAATATTAATGGTAACTTAATGTAAATGGCTGTGGGACCTAGGAAATGGTCTGAGGAGCATGTTCAATATCCAGGACTTAAGTAAAATCGATTTTACTCTCATGGCGCTACTTTTGAGCTTTCATGTCCGAAACGTTTGATGGTAACATGGACATTTTACTACGTGGATCAATACTCGCGTATAGGTTCTAATGGACACTTTACTCGCAGATTCGATGCTCGCGCTTAGATACCCATGGACATTTTACTCGCGGATTCGATGCTGCGTATAGGCTTTAATGGACATTACTCGCGATTCGATGCTTTGCCTAGATACCATGTACATTTTACTCGCGGATTCGATTTTGACATTCGATTTATAATCCCTTCTTCCCATTGACTTCTATATGCAATCCAGGATCTAAAATCGGCCTGGAAAGGGGTGTAGTCATTCCACCATTTCTTTGCTGAGAAAACATGGCCACCAGGAATGGCAGGCGGGGGTATGTCGGGATGCCAGTTGGCACCCCCAAGAAAGGAGCGCAAGCAGCGAATTATGCTCCACCTTCAGGCGAAACTGCGGACCAGTTTTCGTATAGATCTGGCCACCTTGCAGCTCCAAAAGAGGTGGTCAGATCTAAAGCGGCAGCAGCGTGCCAGGGCAGACAGCAGAATGTCCAAGGCAAGTATTATCAATTTATAGAATTAAATTTTATCTTTGATTGAGTTGTTATAAAACACCACCTTTTGCACCACTAATCAGGCGGTTCTGCGGCAGATCTTTCTGATAAGCTCTGTCTAAGTATAACCACTATATGAAGTTACTGCACTTTTCTTGTTACTTTTATAGCACTTGTGATTGGCGATAGCGCTTCGCAAATTTCGCAAACCACACAAAAACGATTGCGGGCCTTTAGTGCTTTTCACCTAAAGGACTCAAGTGCCTGTTAGTGTAGTTAGTGTTAGTAAATTTTAATGTAATGTTAGTTAATGTTAGTAGATGTTTGTTAAAGGACAAGTACCACAGAAAAATATTTACTATATTTACATATAATACAAATTTTAAAAGCTCTTTTTTCATAAACGATTCAAAGTTATTTTTAAATGTTAGTTAATGTTAGTTAGTGTTAGTATTAGTAAATGTAACTGTTAGATAATGTTAGAAATGTTAAAGGACAAGTACACAAAAAATATTCACAATATTTCCATTATTATTTTTCATATTATAATTTTCATTATATTATTAAAAATTTACTTTTTATATATAAATTTGCAGATGTGGAATCGGTTTCTGCAAGTGAGGCTAAGGAGGCGGGTGGGTCACCACTGCCAGATGCACCCCCACCAAGCCACAGGTGCGGCCTCCGGTCTCCCCTCCACCACCACCACCATCACCACCGCTGCCAGCAACAGCACGGCAGAGGAGAGATATTAATGCGCATGAGGCGCATGGAGGCAGAGAGGGAAAGGCGCATGGAGAGGCGCATGCTCCCATGCAAAGGGCATTAGGCATGAGCGACAAATGTTTAAAAAATAAATAGGTGCATTTAGCACCATGTTTGGTTATTATTATTATATTATTATTATTATTATTATATTTATTATTATTTTATTTATTATTTATTTTATTATTATTTTATTATTATTATGTTATTAGCACCAAAGACAGGTGCTACTTCTACTAAAAAAGTTGAATGAAACAAATCTCTGTGTTTATCTTTACAAATGTCTACAAACATATTTAGGCTTTTCCCATACCCATTGGCTCTCTCCTCAGAGTATGCTTTGTGCAAGGGAAAGCAGGGAAGGGAATACGCTTTGTAGGAACAACACCATTGAGTAGCAGTAGACCACTGCCAATTGGACAACATTTTTGCGGAGCCAGGCAGGCTTGGCTCCACCGGACAGACCCATACCCCATTGGCTTCTCTCCCTCAGAGATGCTTCGTGCAAGGGAAAGCGGGAAGGGGATAGGGTTTGTAGGAACAGCACCATTGAGTAGCAGTAGATTACATTCGTTTGACAACATTATTGTGGAGCCAGGCAGGCTTGGCCCTCCAGACAGACCCATTCCCCATTGGCTCTCTCCCTCAGTGTTGCTTTGTGCAAGGAAAGCGGGAGGAGAGAGGGTTTGTAGGAACAGCACCATTGAGTAGCAGTAGATTCACTCAGTTTGACAACATTACTGCGGAGCCAGGCAGGCTTGGCCCCACCAGACAGAACCCATACCCCATTGGTTCTCCCCCCAGAGTATGCTTCGTTGCAAGGGAAAGCTGGGAAGGAGATAGGGTTTGTAGGAACAGCACCATTGAGAGCAGTAGATTCACTTCAGTTTGACAACATTATTGCGGAGCCAGGCAGGCTTGGCCCCTCCGGACAGACCCCATACCCATTGGCTTCTCTCCCTCAGAATATGCTTCGTACAAGGGAAGCGGGTAGGGGGTTATGCTTCATATGAAACAGCACCATTGAGTAACAGTAGATTCACTATAATTTATATTTGTTAGCCCCATTAAAAGCATATATCATTATATCTATAGTGTTAAAGGACAGAACCCTGAAAAATGATAGGTTCACTCAAAAAATGTATTTGAAGAAACGGAAGGTAAAGGAGCTATGTCTAATGTGCATTATAGTTTAGTTAAAGTCAGAACCAGTCGGGAACCTGTCAGAGGAGTCAGCGTTTGATCACTCTCACAGATAAGTTTCCTCCCTTGTCCTGGCTCCTGTTGGATTACATAGAAACATAGTAATCGTGTTGAATAACGACATGCGTCCATCAAGTACAACTTTACACCCTCCTTGATAACCTACCTAACCGTTGATCCAGAGGGAAAAAAAAACAGCTAAAAAAAAAAGGGGGGATTCATTCCTGACTCCAAATGGCAATTGAAAAGTATCCCTGGATCAACCAGAACTACAGTATAGTATTATACAGTAATTCTCAAATTATATAGTATCCTGTACCAACCAGAACTACAGTATATGTAATATACCAGTAATTCTCAATATTATATAGTATCCCTGTACCAACCAGAACACAGTATATGTATAATACCAGTAATCTATACTAATAAGGCAAAGCCCTCACTACTTACTCACTCCACACTCACTCATCACTAATTCTCCAATGCCGTGGAGGCAGACGGCTTAAATTTGGCAGGCTCATTCATTGCACCTTACTTACAAAAGTAAGCAGTTTTGTTTCAAAATTCCACCTGTAACGCCCTCACTCACTCACTCACTCATCACTAATTCTCCAACTTGCCGTGGAGGCAGACGGTTAAATTTGGCAGGCTCATTCATTGCACCTTACTTACAAAAGTTAAGCAGGTTTTGTTTCAAAATTCCACCTGTAACGCCCTCACTCACTCACTCACTCATCACTAATTCTCCAACTTGCCGTGGAGGCAGATGGCTTAAATTTGGCAGGCTCATTCATTGCACCTTACTTACAAAAGTTAAGTAGGTTAGGTTTCGTTTCAAAATTCCACCTGTAACACCCTCACTCACTCACTCACTCACTCACTCATCACTAATTCTCCACTTGCCGTGGAGGCAGACGGCGTTTAAATGGCAGGCTCATTCATTGCACCTTACTTACAAAAGTTAAGCAGGTTTCGTTTCGAAATTCCACCTGTAACGCCCTCACTCACTCACTCACTCATCACTAATTCTCCAACTTGCGTGGAGGCAGATGGCTTAAATTTGGCAGGCTCATTCATTGCACCTTACTTACAAAAGTTAAGTAGGTTTCGTTTCAAAATTCCACCTGTAACACCCTCACTCACTCACTCACTCACTCACTCATCACTAATTCTCCAACTTGCCGTGGAGGCAGACGGCTTAAATTTGGCAGGCTCATTCATTGCACCTTACTTACAAAAGTTAAGCAGGTTTCGTTTCAAAATTCCACCTGTAACGCCCTCACTCACTCACTCACTCATCCATAATTCTCCAACT